>JAUBOD010000401.1:231196-243499 GCA_032353885.1 Nothura maculosa | reverse complement strand
CCAGGACAGAGTGGCACATGAGGAACTGAGGAGTGGCTTGAAGAGAAGGGCCTGCATGTTACAGGGGATGAGGCCATATGATCCCTGCCTGCTCCCGTGAATGAGACCAGATGCCCCTGGGGCTGCATTAGTAAGAGCTTGGCTGCGCAGGTGAGGGGAGCTGTCGTCTCCCTGCAAGGGACTCTTTGCATGAAGGCAGTGGTGGGAATCAATTTTGAGGTGCAGATGTGAAAACTGTGGTGGGCTAGGGTGTTGGGTCAGCAAGCACTTCTGAAATGCCTGATTTTTCTCTTGCTTCCCGCTTGAATATGCTAGAAACATGGTTGTTGTGCTGGACACCCCATGCATGTGACATGGCCAAGTAGACCTCTTGTCATTGCATGAAATCAAATATATGAAGTGAATTATGCCAGGTCTTTGCAATGCCTGGATTTGCAAGGGTCTGTATTAATGGAACTGTAGGGAGTAGTAGATAGTGAGTTGTCACATGGCCCAGAAGATTCTCCACCTGGCTGATGCTCTAGATAGACATGAGTCTGTGCACTCTGCTGATGCATGGGTGTTGGCTGGTGAGGTCACTGCTGCCGCAGCACATGATTGGTCAGGCTGGGCAGACGTTTGTGACCTCAGCAGCCCATGGCAGCCCGTGGCAGATGAGACCTCCCTACAGCCCATGGCAGCAGCAGCCCCGGCCGGGCTGGGCGCATGTGAGGTCCCCGCTGTCCCAGGAGCTACTGGGCCAGCAGGAGGCTGATGTTGGGGTGCTGGTGCTGAGGTTACTGCTGCCAGAGCTGCTGAGGAGTCAGCAGCAGAGCTGGGAACAGGAGAGTTTGTTGAGGGTGCCCAGTGGAGGGACTGACATCTGCAGACTCTGCAGGCATAGAGAAAATCTGCTTGTTAATCAAGAGGAGGGAGATCATGGAATCACAGAATGACAGAATGGTTGAGTTTGGAAGGGACCCCTAGAAATCGTCTAATCGAACCACGGTGATCAAACAGGAACGTCACACATGGTGTCCTCTAGACAGGTTTGGAAGATCTCCAGAGAAGAAGAATCCACAAGCTGGCTGGACAGCCTGGTCAAAGGGCCCCCTCACCCTCACAGGAAATAAGTTCTTCTTCACACAGAGTTGGAACTTCTTGTGTTTCAGTGTGTACCCATTACCCCTTGTCCTGCCACTGGCCACCACCAAGAGGAGTTTGGCCCCATCCTCCTTCCATTCTCCCCTCAGGTACTTAGTCATATTGATCAGATTCCCTCTTAGTCTTCTCCAGGTTAAACAGGAGATGGAGCACTCAGCATCATGAATATGTGCTGCTGTGAGTATAATCTTCACTGGCCAGTGTGAACAAGGAATAGAGACTTGCCACAACCTAGCAGTGGATCAGAGAGTCCAGTGACACCTTTTAGGCTGCTACGTGAGCCCAGTGCTTGAGTGCTCATGGTGTAACAAGAGCAGTGCCATTAGCAATCAGAGTTTGCCCAGCTCCTTGTGCTCTAGGAATTCCTATTCCTATCTGGTGAGTGAGTAAAGTTTTAAAGCAGACACTGCAGAACTGTACTCTGAGGGCATGGCAAAGACGTGATAAGGGAAACTGTGGGCCCCAGCAGTAAGTTCGCAGGATCATTGAAGAGTTTAGGTTGGAAGGGACGTCTACAGGTCATCTAGTCCAACCCCTGGGCTCAGGCAAGGAGACCTACTCGAGCATGTGGCACAGAGTCACATCCAGGAGGGTTCTGAAGATTTTGAGAGAAAGAGACTCCGCAACCTCCCTGGGCATCCTGTTTGAGTGCCCTGTCACTGTAACAGTAAAGTTCTTCCTCGTATGGAGATGGATTTCCCTGTGTTTTAATTTAAACTCTTTAGATTTTTTTTTCTCTCTCTCTGGCCACCACTGAGAAAAGTCTTGTCCCATCCTATTAACATTCTCCCCTCAGGTATTTGTACGTATTTATCATATCCTCTCTCAATTCTCTACACACTAAAAAGACCAAGCTTGCTTAGTGTTTCCTCAGACGATAGATTCTGCAGTACCTAAATCATCTTTGCCACTCTACATTCTACCCTTTCTAGAAGTTCCACGTCCTCCTTGCTCTGGAGAGCCCAGAACTGCACGCGGTACTCCTGATGTGGCCTCACCAGAGATGAGTAGAGCATCAAGATCCCTTCCTTCAACCTGCTCACCACACTCCTCCTCATGCAGGCCAGGATCCCATTGGCCTTCTTGAGCACTAGGGCACATTGATGGCTCATGCTTTCTTTGTTGTCAGCATGACTTCCAGGTCTCTCTCCATGGAGCTGCTTTCCATCACGACAATCCCTAACCTGTACTTGTGCAGTAAGTACAGATTGGTTCAGCAAGTACTGAAAGGAGGTTGCCACTAAGGGAGCAAAATGTGCAGTACCTGAGACCTGGAAGAAGAAGCAGTGGCCATGCAGGAATGACACATAAGCATTTGCTGTGTGAGATGACTCTGTGGTACCACTGGGCCTGTGAAATATTTCTTGAACCAATCTGCAGGAAGGACAAATTACCCAGTGTAGATGTCCCTGATTCTGGATAGCCCATGGTCCAGACATGCTGAGACCATCGTTTACCTCCCTTTTCATGCCCTTGTGTTAGGAAAGTAGACATTGTGGAAGAGAAGAACGAGATGGGTTTCTGAGAGCAGAGAGCAGAGCAGAGCCCTTGGTGTGATGTGCCTGTCCCCTTTATGAAGCATACGCAGCTGTAGGAGGGATGTACTTGGCCTAAAGGCAGTTGTGCTATGAAATTCTTTGGTCACTGGTAGGAAACCTGAAATGTTCTGGAATTCTTGTTCAGATATGACACGGTTTCCCATAGATCCCATGCTCTGTGTCCTAGAGGAGACATTTGCTAATGCTGGAAAATGCAAACACCTGTAGTCCTGAATCACAGGTCTGCACTGAATTATATCCGCTTTTTACACTGTAATGATCTGCCAGGGTCTCTATTTTATACTACCTAGTATTCCCGTAGTTGGAAGGTGTCTCGGGTCATATGAGAGGGCCAAAAGCATTCCCTACCTGGCCTTCTCCTGAAGCGTCATGAGGATGGAGGTCTCATATTTGCTCCATCAGAGCAAGCAAACCAGGGGCACCTTTGCGGTATCTCTTAGGTCTCTTCAAGCAGGTGTTTGGGTGTTGTCTACTGACTCACGCCCTCCATCACCAGTGATTACAAAGGGAGCTTAGAGAAGGATCTCCCATGCACATGTCAGTGCTGTGCAAACTTCAGCGCAGGCGAGCAGCATCCCACCTTGTGTGTGTTTGTGGAGTTCATGGGAGGAATGTGAAAGCCATCCTAGACTAGGGGCTTGTAAAACAACATGGAATGCCCAGAGTGACTCAAATGAATCTGTGACCCCTTCTTGGGTGTCCTTTCTGGGTGTCCTGCCTAATAGGGGCTTCCTAAGTAGGGCCTTCCAGATTGGGACATTTCTAACTTGCAGAGATAGTCATCCTATGATGAAATAGACTGAAATTCTGCAATCCATTGTTCTCTGCTCATTAGAACATGAAAATAGTTGTGAAATGGAGATGCTGCTGCAGGTGTCTGTATGTGTGAGCTGCTGGTCTAAACACTGTGTGTCTTTGTGTAGAAGCTGAGTCCTGAGTTATCTGTCCTTATCAGAATCACGATACTGGGTCCTTGTTTTGATCACTGGAGCCACGTGCTGTGTTGTACTCCCTGCATCACTCTTGGGACATCAGAGCTTGGAAAGGAAGGTGAGTTTGGAGTGCTGCTTAGTGCAAGTAGAGACCAGTATCAGCGCAGGGAATGGGTGCTCAAGACTGTGACATTGCTAAAGAGATTCCCACCCACAGCATCTGGGAATGAAATCACTGTGAAACTGGTGTACTGGCACTGTGCTAGGGAACTGGGAAAATATTTTCCTCTAAAGACTCCTTAATCTTCACATGATAGACAGTGAAAAGAGTGCCTGGAGAGCAGATAAACAAACCACATAAACTCCCAAAGAAAAGCATATGGTTTCATGGCTGAAATACCTCCTAATTTACTGTGAAAACATTGAACTGCCCTTAAGTATAATAGCGGGACGGACCTGTCTGGACTTCATGGCCTGCTACTGCTACTCATGGTGACTCAGTCAGTAGACGCTGGAGCTCTGGAGAGGGAGCTCAACTAAGGTCCAGACAAGAAGGTCTGTGTGTGTGCATCTGCATGTGTGGCCACATAGGCAGAAGGGCGTGTGAGAAAGGCAAGGAGCTTGGATAAGAGAGGTCTGTCCTGATTTTCACTGTCTTTTTGTGTTTCCACAGTCCCCAAATGCCTGGAGAGAGCAAAAGGTTGAACAGCAGCTCCTTCAATGGGTTCCTGCTCCTGGCATTCGCAGACAGGCGGGAGCTGCAGCTCTTGCACTTCTCGATCTTCCTGAGCATCTACCTGGCTGCCCTCGTGGGCAATGGCCTCATCATCACAGCCATAGCCTGTGACCACCACCTTCACACTCCCATGTACTTCTTCCTCCAGAATCTCTCTGTCCTCGATTTGGGCTGCATCTCCACCACTATACCCAAATTCATGGCTAACACCCTCTGGGACACCAGGACCATTTCCTTTTTGGCATGTGCTGCCCAGGTCTTCCTGCTGGTCGTCTTCTTTGGAGGAGAGTTCTCTCTCCTCACAGTGATGGCCTATGACCGCTTTGTGGCCATCTGCAGACCCCTGCACTATGAGACCTTCCTGGGCAGCAGAGCTTGTGTCCAAATGGCAGCAGCTGCCTGGGCCAGTGGCTTTCTCTATGCTCTTCTGCAGACTGGGAACACATTTTCCATTCCACTGTGTAAAGGCAATGAGGTGGAGCAGTTCTTCCGTGAGATCCCCCAGATCCTCAAGCTTTCCTGCTCACACTCCTACCTTAGGGAAGTCAGGATTACTGTGATTGCTGCCTGTTTAGTCTTTGGGTGTTTCATTTTCATTGTGGTGTCCTACGTGCAGATCTTGAGAGCTGTGCTGAGCATGACCTCTGAGCAGGGCTGCCACAAAGCCTTTTCCATGTGCCTCCCGCACCTGGCTGTGGTCTCCCTCTTTGTCAGCACTGTATTTTTTGCCTACCTGAAGCCACCCTCGATCTCCTCTCCACTTCTGAATCTAGTGGTGACTGTTCTGTATTCGGTGGTGCCTTCAACAGTGAACCCCCTCATCTACAGCATGAGGAATGAGGACCTCAAGATTGCCCTGAGGAAACTGGTCCAATTGGTCTAATGCCAGCAACATTCGCTGTACTAGGGGATTTAGCCTCTAAGGATATCTGTTGTTCATTTATTTGTTGCTTGCTTTAGTTCTCTGCCCATCCTATAAAGCAAAAACAGTAGTTTTCTGACAGGATATGTCAGGAATCTTTCATTTGTCTCTGCCACAGGGACCATGCTGAAGCAGGATACCAGGCTTCCCCCTTCACCAGCAAAGGGGGTTACTCTGAGCCCACTGATCTCAGCACCTCCAATGCCCCCAATGCAGTGAGGAGAGTTTACCTCTGCAGTGTCTCTTCCAGAACTGACTCCAAGGGAGCTGAAGGGTGCCTCAAGAAGGGATCGGCATACAGCTATGTATCGCTATGTTCCGCTCCCTTCCATCTACACTGCTCCAACACTCAGTGGAGCATCACTGAAGTGGAGTAAAGTCTTGAAGCGGCCTGTGAGGACAGACCGCTGCTGCTCAGGGTAATCCCCACACTGACACCGCAGGCATTTCCTTGTTGTCCCCTTCAATGAGTGCTGCTGCTTTCCTGGCAAAACGTCCACAGACAGCAGCAAGACTTTCTCTTTGCAAGGATTTTCTCCTCATTTCCACACTGTCCTGCTGTACTGTCTGGTGTATATTTGCCCTAAGGGCTCTTGGAACATGGTGCTTCCTGGTGCATTTCTGTGATCACAGACAGAACCAGGCCCTGGGCACCCTCGTGCCAAACCTGGCCTCCACAATACCTTTTCCTGTAATAAAAGAGCATCTCTCCTGTGATTTGCCTCGAGTGTGGTTTTTCTTCCAAGATTCATCTCAAAGAATTGTACAGGAAGGGGTCTTGGTGTTCTGCTTGTGAGCTCCATGGGATCCTAGGGATGAGCTCCGAGGGATCCTGTGTGATCTCCTAGGGACTGAGTGCAGCATGCGAGTTCATCTCTCAGTGATCACTACCAACAGAGATGGGAAATGGTTTTGGAATCACCTGCAGATGGCTGTCCCACAAGTGACAGTGTGGACTGGAGATGTCCTCTATCCTTCAGAAGGGGGATGTCCAGGAGATCCCCATGAGAACTCAGGAGACCTCCACAACCAAGGTGGGGGCAGTAAATGGAGCCCCACAAAAACAGGGATGCTCCACCGTGGAGTAAGTGGAGGGCAGAGCTTAAAATCCAGGTGCATTTGGGGAAAGAAGATCTCTACAACTGGAGGAGAGGTGCTGGAGGCCCAGGAGGCTTAGGGAAAGGGCACTGCAGGGTGATCGCTGCACTCATAGAGAAACATCAGAGGTGGGAGCTAGTGCCCACCCAAAAACATCTCCTGCCATTGCCGACAGGAAGTTCAATCTCCATATGAGGAAGAACTTCTTCACTGTGAGAGTCACAGAGCCCTGGAACAGGCTCCCCAGGGAGGCTGGGCAGTCTCTTTCTCTGCAGGTCTTCAAAACCTGCCTGGATGTGACTCTGTGCCACATGCTGTAGGTGTCCCTGCTGGATCAGAGGGGTTAGCTAGAAGATCTCTAAAGGTCTGTTCCACCTCATAGAGGTCCCATCTCCGCTCCACGCTGCCCAGGTTGCCCTTGTGGAGGCAACTGCATAAGATGATTGAGACAGAGCAGAGCTCCTGCCTTGACAGCTGTCTGCTAAGGAGGTCCTGGTGTAGCCAGGCCTGGCCTGGAGGTGCTGACCCTGGGCTGGGGCAGCCAGGACCTCTCCTGGTAGCCAGCCCTGTCCCAGAGATGCCAGCTCCTGTCCCAGGAATGCCAGTCCCTGTCCTGGAGCTTGTCCCTGTCCCAGAGATGCCAGCCCCTGTCCTGGCAATGCCAGACTTCATGCCAGCTGTCCCAGACCCCTGTCCCATGAGGGGCAGCACCTCCATTGGTGGTACTTGCCCCAGGCCACGTGGTGCCACCCATTCTCTCTTTGGTGTCAAACTCCTCCCAGCAGTGACAACACAGCTGTGCCAGCACCTGCCCCTGTTGTATCTGGGCCTGTTGTGGCAGGGGATGTGGGCCCAGTGTTGCCTTCTACTGTTTCAGACAGGGGGACGAGTGTCCCAGGACACGGGACAGGCCTGAAGATGCCAAGACCTGCACCGGGGCGGTCCCTGCAGCTGCTGAAGGACACGACACTGACCTATGAGTGCATGAGTTGCAGCCACCACTACCTTGATTTCCCTACTCCCTGGGTAATCATGGGCCTTTTGAATGCCTGAGGCTGTGGTCAGGTGCGTCCCTAGATCCACAGTAGGGTTTGACCTGTAAGGTGTCATGAACTGCACTTGCAGCTCCCTCCCTTTGCCTGCAAGGTCCCCACTGTGGCCATCTGCCACCAGCCCTGTCATAACTGAGACAGTCCCAGGCAGGTACTACTTGAGCATTCAACAGAAACACAACCACTGAGAACTGTCAAGTGGGAAACGAATCCAACCCTCATTCCCAAGCAAATCACCCCACAATCTCATTGTCTCCAGCTCATGAAGGCGCCAGGAGAGTAACAGGCCCTTTCAGGGTGAAAGTCCTGGAGGAAATTCTTGGTTCCATTTTTGAAAGAAGAGCCCAAGCCCCAAGCACTACACTGAGAAAATCCCCTGTTATTAGTGAGAAAAGAGCTGTGACACTGAGAGACATCGTGATGGAAGGCCTCAGGGTTAGCAAGGCTAACAACTGTGGAGAAATGCCAAATGCTGCTCTTGGTCTCTACAGAGAGCATGGCCGAATTGGCACTGGAACTCATGGAGGAGCCTGTTCAGCAGGCACTTCTCAAGTGCAATTTCCTAAGCATGTTCTTGACACCAGCTTTGGAAGAAAAGGTCCAGTGTGTACAAAATATTACACAGATACAGTGAGGGGACCAATCTTAATACAGCATTGGATACGGTTCAAGGTAAGAAAGAGCAGTCTTGGTAAAAGTGGAATGAATGGAAGTACTTGTGGAGAACCATGATAATAATTTTTACTACTACTAAAAGCCAAAATAAGAATGACATGAAGGAAAAACGGTCAGTCTAGTTAAGGGATACAGGAGTTATTTGTGGAGAGACATAGAAACGTTACCATGACTCAAAAATGTCCAAGAAAACAGTTTCCGCAGGGCAATCTTGAGCTCCTTGTTCCTCATGCTGTAAATGAGGGGATTCAGTGCTGGAGGCACCACTGAATACAGAACAGTTACTACTAGATCCAGAACTGGGGAGGAGACGGAGAGTGGCTTCAGGTAGGCAAATATGCCGGTGCTAACAAAGAGGGAGACCACAGCCAAGTGTGGGAGGCACATGGAAAAGGCTTTGTGGCGGCCCTGCTCAGAGGGCATCCTCAGCACAGCTCTGAAGATCTGCACGTAGGACACCACAATGAAAATGTAACAACCAATGGCCATACAGGCAGCAATCACAGTAATCCTCATTTCCCTGAGGTAGGAGTGTGAGCAGGAAAGCTTGAGGATCTGGGGGATCTCACAGAAGAACTGATTCACCTCACTGCCTTGGCACAGTGGAATGGAAAATGTGTTCCCAGTGTGCAGGACAGCATAGAGAAATCCCTGGCCCAGGCAGCTGCTGCCATTTGGACACAAGCTCTGCTGCCCAGGAGGCTCCCATAGTGCAGGGGTCTGCAGATGGCCACAAAGTGGTCATAGGCCATCACTGTGAGGAGAGAAATCTCTCCTCGTAAGAAGAAGACAAACAAGAAGACCTGGGCAGCACATGCCAAAAAGGAATGGTCCTGGTGTCCCAGAGGGAGTTGGTCATGGATTTGGGTATAGTGGTGGAGATGGAGCCAAGGTCGAGGAGGGAGAGGTTGAGGAGGAAGAAGTACATGGGGGTGTGGAGGTGGTGGTTGCAGGCTATGGCTGTGACGATGAGGCCATTGCCCAAGAGGGCAGCCAGGTAGATGGCCAGGAAGAGCGAGAAGTGCAAAAGCTGCAGCTCCCGCCTGTCTGTGAATGCCAGGAGCAGGAACTCAGTGAGGGAGCTGCTGTTGGACATTATTTCCTTTTGGGCACAGCAGTCCTGTCCAAGAAAGGAAAGAAAGCAAATGTTAGAGTGGATTTATTTGGATCAAAACCTTTCAGTTTCTCAGGAACACTGACAAGTCCTCACACCACTTGCCACACCAGATCCCACTCCAGCGATGGAGAAAAAGAGTCAAGTGGAAACAAAGACTGACCTTACCCTTTATACATGTCCAGTGGTAGACCTTATCCTCATGTCACTTTACCATCAGGTCCCTTATTCCAGACACTGTAGAGAGAAGGATGCACTCTGATGCACACAACAGGTAGGAGATAATGTCCACCCCTTTCTATGGCAGGGATCTTCTACATTTAGAGGTCAAGTCTTTTCTGCAAAAGAATCAGTGGAGGAGTCTGTTGATATATAAATGTGTGTATATAGAGGGTGTGCACAAAAATACACAAAGGTGCATCCTCACTGGGGGAGCATTCTTTGATAGAGCAAAAATCTTTGGCATTTCAGTTGCTTTCAGCATGAACCCTTGTGCATCCTAACAGGAAAAAAAGGGACTTGCCCTGACTTTGTCATGGGACCCACTTCATCTGTGAGTGTTGTGCCTCACTGTCCTGTCCTTATACCTCACTCAGATGAAGGACAACCACGCTCACACGTCAGCTCTGCTCTCTCAGCAGAACCTCCCAGGTGCAGGGGACTGTCCGAGGGCTTCCCCATGTATGCAGGTGCTAAGGAGCAGGTCAGATAAACCCTGATGCTCCAACTCACGAGAAGCTGATGCTGTCTACGGACTAAGGGATGGGGGAGGGGACATTCCGAAGTCCCTAGCAGATTCACTGGTTGACCCACGCAGCAGCCTCCCAGCAGGAGAAGGAGCCTGTCCTGGTAAAGGATAATCCGCCTAACCAGAACTTCTCCCCTTAGTCCTGTGGGGAGCTCCCTGGGTCGGCTCTGTGCTGACCTTCACAGGCAACAGAGTCACTGCTCCAGACACACAGAGCACCTTTGGATGCAGGGACCCTGCTCTGAAGCACCAAACTCTCACCGTGTCTGCACCACACAGCTCCACATCACTGCCGTTTCTGTTGGGGAAGGCAGCAGGATGCCCTGCCCCTACATGCTGTGTTAGAGAATCCCTGCTCTGAAGCGGCTCCTCTTCCTCTGCACTGGAAAAGGCAGGAGAAAGAAACTAAAATTCCTGTCAGCCATGGGGTAGGATGGGCTCTGAAGTGCCCTTCACTAAGCTCAGTAGCATTGTGATGTAAGTGAAAATTCACCGTGTCAAGAGCTGTGCAGATCTCCTCTGTGCTCCCATTCTACACTGCCCTTCACCTCTCGCTGCCTTCTCTCCTGTCCCGTGCGTAGCAGCAGGCAGTGCCCGTAGCCCTGCTGCTCTTGGCACAGCAGCTGCTCCTGCACACAGTGGCTCTGCGCAGGGCTGCCAGGCTGCCACGAGGTGCCTGTGTCCCAGAAGCCTGGCCCCACTCAGGAGCAGAGGCCCAGCAGAACTCACCAATTGCCCTGTCCCTTGTGTTCCCTTCTCCTGGGATATGGGCATGAAACAACTAAAAGAATCACACCTGTGGTCCTGTCCTAATGAGTAGAGAAAGAAGGATTCCCAAATTGCAGTCTGTTTCATCAGAGGATGACTATCTCTGCAAGTTAGAAATGTCCCACTCTGGAAGGCCCTACTTAGGAAGCTCCTACCAGACAGGACACCCAGAAAGGGGCAAAAAGGGACCTCATGGATAGAGATGAGTCAGTTTGGGCATTCCATGATGGTTCACAAGTCCCTGCTCTGGGATGGCTTTCACATTCCTCCCGTGAACTCCACAAACACACAGAAGGTGGGACGCTGCTCGCCCACACTGAAGTGTGCACAGCACTGACATGTGCATGGGAGCTCCTTCTCTAAGCTCCCCTTGTAATCACTGGTGATGGATGGTCAGTGCACAACACGCAAACACCTAGTTGAAGAGACAGAAGAGATACCACAAACGTGCTACTTTTTCCTTGCTCTGTTGGAGCAAATGTGAGACCTGAATCCTCATGGAGCTTCAGGAGAGGGCCGAGTAGGGAATGTCCACATTCATCTCAAATGACCCCAGATGCCCACCACTACTACAGGAGCATCTTTCAGTATAAAGCAAAGACCCTGGCAGATCTTTACAGTGCACAAAGTTAATATATTTCAGTGCATTTATCTCTTTTAGTGAAACAGGAATAAGCTGCAGGGCCAAGTCAGATGCTTGTGTTGTCCAGCATAACTAAATGTATTCTCCAGGACACACAGTATAGGATCTATGGGAAGCCGTCTCCCTTTTGAGTCATTTCTGGGCAAGAGGCCCAGAGCATCTAAGATTTCCTATGAGTGTCCAAACAACTGCTTCCCACCACTGCCTTTAGGCCAAGTCTATCCCTCCTAGAGCTGTGCATGCTTCATAAAGTGGAGAGGCACATCACACCAAGGACTCTGCTCTGCTCTCTGCACTCAGAAACCCATCTAGTTCTTCTCTTCCACAGTACCTACTTTCCTAACACAAGGATATGAACAGGGAGGCTAATGATGGTCTCAGGATGTCCAGATCATGGGCTATCCAGAATCAGGGATATCTACATTGGGTAACTTGTCCTTCCTGCAGATTGGTTCAAGAAATATTTCACAGGCCCAGTGGTACTACAGAATCATCTCACACAGCAAATGCTTGTGTGTCATTCCTGCATGGCCACCGCTTCCAGATCTCAGGCACTGAACATTTTGCTCCCTTAGTGGCAATCTCCTTTCTGCACTTCCTGAAGCAATCTGTACTTACTTCACCAGTACAGATTAGCAGTGGATCATCTGGAAAGCAGCTCCACAGAGAGGGACCTGGGAGTCATGCTGACAACGAAGTGACCCCGAGCCATCAATGTGTCCTAGTGTGTGGGATGCAGGCTTGTGAGAATCAAGAGACGACTCAATATGAGCTACAGATGATTCTGTTTTATTATAGGCAAGCTTGGACTTATATAGGATCTAGACAAGCTCGGTCTTATATAGGATCTAAGTATAGCAACAGGAGTAGATTGGTTACAACAAAAAAGGGGGGTTACAACAAAAAGGGGGGG
>JAUBOD010000401.1:196171-219134 GCA_032353885.1 Nothura maculosa | reverse complement strand
CTTGCAAGGCTAATTGGAGACCTTTCAGGAGTGTTGCTGAAAGGTGGAGACATTAAGAACATAAAAGAATTTCTGCCTTTAAAGGCTTTTTTTTTATTACTAATATTCAGCTTTCAGAGTAAGTGAATCCAATTCCTATCAATCCCGAGTGACTCCCAGTGCAATCTGGACACGTAGGAAGAGCAGGTCCCAGAGCTCTGCATGGACACTCTTCGTTCCCCTCCCCAACCCGCCATTTCTCTCAGTAGCCACCTGGGGCTTCCACCACTCCTCTTAGAAGCTTCCCTGTTCCTCTGAACGCAGCAACAGAGGGCACAGTTAATCTACCCAACTCCCAAAAGCTTTCCTTAGGGAATTACTGAAAGTAGAGATGGGATATTTCTCTCAACTGCAAAGATACAAAGTAAAGCATTAAATCACTCCATAAAAAATAATGACACTCTTTGATTGTAGGCTAAGTCCAAGATGTCACCAATGAGGTTCCCTGGCCACAAGGGAAAGCTTTCCTGCAATGCCAGAGCAAGCTTTAAACTGCCTGCAGTGCTGAGCAGCACCTGGGGCTCTGAGTGAACAGAGAGGAAAAGGAGGACTCCCAATCCTGCAGCTTGACATTGTCCAGCTAGTTGCTGCAAAGGAGAGGTTAGAAACTGCCCATTTGAACAGGACATGTGGGAATGGGAGAGCCACAGAGCTCCTAGGCCATCATGTAGGCGATGCTGCTCTGGGGTATTCCAGACCTACTCCGCTGCTCTACTAAAGCAGGGAAAAAGCTTTGATGCTATTTCCTGGAGAGGGGAGATTCTCTTTGTTGCTCAGAGCAACCCAAGCAGCACTTGCGGATCTCCAAAGAAACCCAGCCCACCAACACCACAAGCAGTAGACTCTCCTGAAGCCTTGGGCTGGCAGCAGGTGAGGACAAGGTAAAGAGCCACATCCCAGGGTCCTGCCATCAGGCCTCCAGCTCCACAATCTGCAACAGCTTCAAGGGAGCTCCTTAAACCAAGACCTCCCATGACCTAGATGAGACTAAGTAGAAACAGAGGAGACAGGAGACAAAGGGCAGAGACGCCAGGGTGCAGAGCAGGGTGCACAGTGCCACAAACAAGATACTGGAGGCTGAATAAGCAACTCAAAGGAATGAGTCAAGGAGGGCTTCCCTTTGCAGGGCTTTGGAAAGCCACATCTCGGACAGAATTCCAGGGGATGGGGTCTTCCTTCTGTAGGAGTGTCCCTGGGCTCTGTGCTGAGGAGGAAGAGCAGGCAGGTGGGTTACAGGGATGTTCTCCAGCTTCATGAGTGCAGAGCAGGGAG
Organism: Nothura maculosa; assembly: GCA_032353885.1. Lineage (NCBI taxonomy): Eukaryota > Metazoa > Chordata > Aves > Tinamiformes > Tinamidae > Nothura > Nothura maculosa. The sequence goes on along the minus strand of JAUBOD010000401.1, from coordinate 217,823 downwards.
CTGCTCATTTCACAGACTGCTGCTTGACTCCAAATGCAGATCCTATGGCATTGCACCACATTCCAGGCTCTGCTGTGCAACACCCTAAGAGAGCCAGGGATCCAGGATGGCTCCAAGATGCTGGAGGAAAGTACACGGAAAAGCACAGGGGCGAATTAAGTAACAAGACAAGGAAGAGCAGCACAGGAGGCACCAGGACACACTGGGATGTGTCCCATCACGGGGAAGTCTTCCTGCTTATGTGAGTGTAGGCCCTCCTTTTCCCATGGGCACAGGAGGCCCCAGGACACACTGGAAGCGAACCCGTCCCACGCCCCGATCTGTCCTCGCACACAGGGACCTTCTGCCCCCAGGGCCCACGATGGCTTGCGAGACACCCACAGGATGGCGCCACCTGCAGCAGAGGAGGGCAGAGCTGCCGGCAGGGCAGGAGGCCGCAGCGTTACCATGGAAGCTAACAGATGACAGCCAATGGCTGCATTGTGCTTGATGACATCACTTCTGCCGTAGTTCCGGATAGGCCAGTTGCAGAGAGAGGGTGTGACTGTTGCTTGTGAGGTCCCTCCTGAGGTCAGAGCTGATTGGACAGCAGCAGAGCTGGGTCTGCCTAGTGACTGTGACATCACTGCTCTCACAGCACCTGATAGGGCAGCAGCAGGTCCCTGCTGAGCTTGGGGCTCTTGAGCTCATCTGTGCTGAGCAGCTGCTGGGCCGGGACTGGGCTCAGGGCTGGGGAAGTTCTGGGGAGGCCGTTACTGTGTGAGGGGACGGGGACAGAGCCCTGGCTGTGATGGGTCTGTGACATCATGTCTTTCTGTGTTGCTGATTGGCTGGCAGCAGGCAGAGAGGCAAGGGCATTGGCTGTGAGGTCTCTCTTGTGGGAGGAGCCGATAGGGCAGCAATGGTTCCTTCCTGGGGAAGGGATGTGGAGGAAGCTGCTGTGTCTGAAGGCCATAGGGCATCAGCAGGGTGTGGTGGAGACCAAGGTTGCACCTGGAGAAGAGGAAAGCAGCAGCTGTGCTGGCCAGGAGGAATAAAGCAGCAGGAGGAAGCTGCTTGGGGGCAGATCAGCTCAGGGCAGGCTGCTGCCTCCCTGCAGGAGGAGGCCAAGGGCAGGGACTCCTGTGCTGTGCTGCAGAGAGGGGCTGCCATGGGGGGCTGCAGGCAGCCTGGTGCTCCAGTCCCTTAATGGTCTTCATTGCTCTGTGCTGGCTCCTGCCTAGAGGTTCCACATCCCTGTGGTACTGAGGAGGCCAGAGCTGCTCACCAGACTGCAGGTGTGGACTGAGCAGAGCTGAGCAGAGTCGCAGGGTCCCCTCCCTGCACCTGCTGGCAACTCTCCTGCTGATGCAGCCAGGAACCCATTGGCCACGAGGGCACTGCTGCCTCCTGGTGAACTTGGTGTCAACCAGGACTCCCAGGTGCCTCTCTTCAGAGCTGCTCTTTAGCAGGTCAACCCCTTGGAGAGAGTGAAACCCATTCTGTAATTTAACCCTGACCCTGCATGTCTTGATAGTAATCTAAGTCCTTCCCTAAAAGGCACAATGAAAGCATGATAAGATTTTTTTTTTCCTTCTTTCTGGAGGAAAGACTATGATCTATATGCTAGAGTATGCAGGAAAATATTAGTACTATGCATCATGGATATGCATTCATTTTAAAATTCTGATTTGTTTATTCCATTTCATTAAGGACAGAGGTTAAAATTATTCCTTATGCAAACCCACAGTCCTCCTCTGATTTGAATGACTGTTTTTGCTAGAATTTGCTGTGCGAGGTGGAAGTAGAAGAACAAATCTGTTCTGTGGCACCCTGTGGTGGTCGATATTGCATGCTTATTTTGAAGACTAGAAACACTCATCTGGTTTTAATTTTGAGGTCCATGTAGTCTTCCCTGAATCACTCTTTCACAGAATGGCAAGATAAAGTCAAGGCAGTCTTCCATGCCTTTGCATTTTCTCCGAGCTGACACGTATGCGTAAAGGAAAAACTTCTTCACCATGAAGTTTCTGTCACTGAAGTTTTATTTATTTACTTTTTGAGCAGCTTATAGCTTACCAGAAGTCTGTATTTGTTGTGGCAGAATAAATACAGAGGTTGGAGTCTGTGTGGTGCTAGAGTGTACACAACCAAGTCAGTGGAGGGCAGATCTTTCGAAAGAGTTGGATTTAATTATTGTTTTTGATATTGATGTAATCTCTCTCAAAAAGTGATATGGATAGAAAGCATGTACATGCACATGCATTTTTTTTTATTTTCAGGAGTTATCCTTTGTTCTATGGCATTTGGTGAGGTGCTGTGCAGCCCGCCTAAGAAGCATGACACTCATTTAGTGTTATGAGTTCCTGTTGAAGGGTTAAAGAGGACACTTGGAGCTTATGCTTATGTTAGCATGACATTGCAAGAAACTGCTTGTATTCACATAAGATGGTGCTATCTGCCCTGCCAGTAGGAACTGAAGCATGACGATAAGAACAAAGAAAATTAGTATAAAGGGCTCATGCTGGACTACTATGGGGTCCGTTGGCAGAATCTCTGCATGGGATGAGCCCGGACCCCAGCTAGCTGGTATTATCTTTATTTCTTTTGCTGCCAAATAAAATATGCCTCCGAGAGATTGGCTCGATGGTGGTTTTGACCTTCTCTACTGATTCGAAGAACGGACCCAACACTAGCCCCTAATTCTAACATAACTCTATCCTTACCAAACCCTAAACCCAACTATAACTGTAAGCAAATCGTAACCATAACCAAATCGTAACCCAAAGCCTAATGTGAATCCTAACCCTGACCTAATCCTAGACCTCTAACACTAACCCTAAGCTAAATATTACCCTAATCCAATTATAACCCTAACCAGAATCCTAAATCTTAACACTAAGATTAAACTGAAACCTAACCACAACCATATTCCTAACCCTACCCCAATTTAAACTCAATCCTAACACTAACAAAAACCTAACCCTAACCTAGACACTAACCTTAATCTTTAATCCTAACCACAACCATAAATTTATCTGTAACCCTGACCAATAATCCCAATTTCTAATCCCAGCCCTAACCCTAATTCTAAATGAACATTGATCTAATCTGAACTCTAACCCTTAACCTAACCCCTAACTCCAACTCAACTCTTTAAACTGACCCTTTAAACATGCTGTACACCTAAACCTAACCTAATTTTAATAGATACTAAAAATGTAACTCTAACGCAGTCCAACCTTATGACTAACCTAAGACATAACACTAATCCTAACTCTAATATAAACTGAAACTAATCTAAATCTAAACTAATCCAAACTAAAGTCTAACCTGTAACTAACGCTAATCCTAACCCTTAACTCTAACCATAATCCCTTACCCTAGCCCTTAACAATAACTCTAACCCTAACCCTTATTCTGATTTAGCCCTATCCCCAATGAAAACCATAACCCTAATGCTAACCCTGTCATTAACCATAACGATAACCAAACCTTAAGCCTAGCTCTACCCTCAGCCTAACATAACCCTAATCTAACCCCTAACAATAGCTCCTAACTCTCACACATACCCCAAGGATATCTCCAACCCAAATCCTAACTCGAATACCAACACTATCCCTAAACCCTAAAACTTACCTCTAACCCTAGCTGTTGTCTAAGGCAAACCATAATCATAACCATAACCATAAGCTCTTGTTAAGGCTAAGAGAGCTAGGCATATTGAGCCTGGAGAAGAGAAGGGTGAGGGGGAACCTGAGCAGTGTCTACAAATACCTCAAGGGAGGCAGTGAGGGGGAGGGGGCCGACCTCTTTTCAGTGGTGGACAGCGATAGGACTAGAGGAAATGGCTACAAACTGAATCATTGGAAGGTCCACAGGAACTTAAGGAAACATTTTTTGACTGTGAGGCTGACAGAGCCCTGGAACAGGCTGCCCAGAGAGGTTGTGGAGTCTCCTTTTCTGGAGATCTTTAAAACCCGCTTGGATGCAGCCCTGTGCCATGTGCTCTAGGTGACCCTGCGTGAGCAGGAGGGATGGACTAGATGACTTCTGAGGTCCATTCCAACCTTAAGCATTCTATAATTCTATGATAATCCTAACAGCTACCATTAACTCTGACTCTAACCCTAACCCAAACCCTATCCATAACCTGAAACCCTAACCTCAAAGCTAGCCCTGACCCAAACCCTAACCTCTCCCCTAACCCTAACCTAACCCTAATCCAGACTCTAATCCTAACCCTAACCTTAATTATAACCCTAATCCTAACCCTAGCTCTTAGCCTAACCTTAAACTAACCCTATACCTCTAACCCTAACCTGAAATTTTCCCTAACCCTAACTAAATGCAAACTGCAACTATAAATCCTTATGCTAACCGTAACCTTGCGCTACTTCCTAACCATAACCCTAATCATAACTGTATACGTAAACCCAACCGAAGCCTAACCCGATTAAATCTAACCTAACCTCACCTAGCCCTAAGACAAACCTAATCCTGTTACTAAACCTAATATGAGTCTAAACTTCAAAGATGATCCCTAAACTAAAATTAACCCTAACAAAACCATAAACCTGGCACTAACTCCAACTCTATCCATAGCACATAACACTACTCCTAAAGCCTAACCCTAACCCAATATGAACCATAATCCTCATCCTAACCTAACCCTAACTCTAACCCATAACCCTAACAGCAAACCTTAAGCCTAATCTAACCCTAACAGCAAACCTTAAGCCTAATCTAACCCTAACCATAACACTAGGGCTAACAATATGCTTAACACTAGATCTTAAGCCTACCATTACCTATAATTAACCTTATCCCCTAGCCCTACTACTAACTCTAAGCATAACCCTATCTCTAATATAAAGCTGACTCTAATCTTAATTCTAAACCTCACCCAAACCACAACATAATCTTAATCTAACCCTAATGCTAGCCCTTACCTTAGCCCCTAACCCTATAACTAATTGAAATCCCTAACCCTAACCCTTGCAGCACCTTTTGAAGAAGACAACGAACCTGCCTTGTTGGGACTCGCTCTGTCCACCCAGAGCGTCTCCCCACCGTACTGCTTGAAGGTGCCCAGGCAGGCTGAGTGCCGACCCTTACAGGCAACAGAGTCACTGCCGTGGGCACACAGCACTGCGGTGCAGGGACACTGCTCAGAATCAGAGCCCATGCAGAGCTGGGGACTCTTGTTGCCTTCTCATCTCTGCACCATCCCCAGAAGAAGGTAGCCAAGATGTCCTGTCCCTGTGCTGGTGTGGAAGTTAATCCTTGATCCAGAGCACCACCTCCTCCAAACAGGAGAAACTGACAGAGCTACCTTGACAGATCAGCTGTGTAAACTACAGCAGTGTTGCTCTGCATCAAAGACTTACCATGTTAAGGCCTGGTAAGGTATCTGCCTGCACTGAGCTCTTAATTATCTTTCCACTCCCAACTGTCTTTCACTTATGAGCAACTCATCCCAGCCTGGTGCCTGCAGGGAGTGCCCTGAGTCTTTGTGCTCCTCTAAGAGGAGCTGATGCAGGGCAGGGCTGTTTCTCTGCAGCACCTGCCAGGTTGCCCTGGGCTCCCACAGACCCAGGAGCCAGGGCCAGTTCAGAAGCAGGGACCCCAATGAAGACAGGACAGTTTCTGCACCTTGAGCACCCTCAAGAAATTTCTGCGACTCCAGTGGAAACAGTTCCTGAAAGACCTTGGGGTCATCCTTGTCAAATCTCCACTGAAGCAATCTAAAATGATGACCAGGGGTCCCTTTATAAGCCATGGAAAGAGACTGTGAGAGCCTGGAATCCAGCCTTGCAGTTGGTGAAAGGAAAATGACCGACTGCAGAACCGGCCTCTCTCACCATATAAGTAGACAGGAGAGCTGCACAGGAGGTGGAAGCTGCTTCATTTCCTCCTGCTCCATGGGCTCTTCACAGGGAGTTAATCAATGCACTCAGTGCCCATTGAGAAACTCCTGGATGCAGTGAGATTCATTTACCTCCACCCTACTCCACAGACTCAACGGCTGTTCCTCGTTCCCTACATTTGATGTCTCTGTGCATGGGAGCTTCCTGTCTAAGCAGCCACTGTGATCAATAGGAATGCAGAGAGGGAGGCAGCTGCACACACACCTTCCATTGGGCTCTGGAAGGGACAGGGGTGCTCCAACAGCTATGCAAGTGTCTGCTGCTCTCACGGAGCAACCGAGACTCCCATGGCCTTCTGGAGCTGCAGCTGGGCCTGAGCTGCACAATCTCCTTGGCCATCTGCAGTGACACTCGATGCCGATTGTCCCTAGAGCTCCTGTCACTAAGGAGCTCAGACCTACACAAGTTCTGACATTGCAAAGAGCTCATGAAATGAATTGAGAGCAGATACTTGATTTAATGCAATGGCCTTTGGGCAAAATCTGTCCCATCTACATCCAAGTGTGCTGCAATGATGGAATAGCTAACACACCAAGATCTCCACACATATACCTACACTCACAAACCCAATAGCTCTCCTCTCTAATGTTATGAACAGCAAATATACTAATGATACAGCCACAGCATGGCAGGATCACAGGCTGTTCAGACCCTAGACCGTTCTCAGTGACAGCTGGTCCTTACTCGATCTCCAGGCACCTCCATCACAGGCCCTAAAGTGCTCAGACTCAGCTCAGGCAGCAGATGTGTGTCCTGGCATGGCTGCATGGACTAGCTCTGTTTCTTTCTAGGCTTAGATATGGGAGCGTCTCTGCTGTCCATCTGCAGAGCTTTTCCTGGCAGTATCAAGGCCTCAGAAACCTGGTCTCACCCCAAACTGACCGTGCAGGAAGCACATGATATGTGCTATCTGCTGTATGCTATGTGCTGGGTGTTACACATTATGTGCTGTGGCTGTTGTTTCTGCCACCAAGGCCTACCAGGAAACATGGCCAAACTCTGTTATATTCCCTGCAGAGGTGGCAACCTGGTCATACCATGCAGCTGATAAGTTGCATAGTATGATAAGATGTCTGGTGCTGGTCTAGCAATGGTGGCAGATCAGTCCCTTCCAATGGACTTTGCTCAAACTTTTCCTCATTCTAATCTCACTATAATACTAGCACATACCACCATCCCATAAGTTACTTACTTCCAGGGAATGACTACCACTCACTGAGCATGCTCTCTAGATTTTCAGTTGACTCAAGAGACTTTTAAACCAATCAATAACAAAAGTATGACTAGAGTCTTTCATGCTCTCCTTCTGAACTAAGGAGGGAAGGAGGGAGAGGGAAGACTCCATTTAACCTGTGGTTCAGTCGATGGGCTTCTCTTTCCTTCTTTTGGGTAAGGGCAGTACCTAAGGAGACTCCTGAAGGTTGAAAGACCTCTCCCATCTTCTGGAGTGAGTGATGATGGTGCAGTTTTATACAAGATGCCAGCTAAGAACCCCATGCTGTAGTAGAAAATTTCCTGTACAAACTTCAGAAACATGTTTTCAAATGTTGCCTTCGAATAAATCATACTATTTGTGATCTCTATTCACTGTTTGAAAAAGCAGTCTAACCTACACTTGACAGTGGGTGCTGCTAGAGTCGGGCCTATAGTTATCATAGTATTTGGTGTCCCTATGAAGAGATGGGTCCAACCACCACCAGTCCCTCTAACCTTTGAGAATCAGCTGGAACGCAAGGAGATTCATCTCTTACTAATTTTGCCCTATTTCAAACCACAACAAGAGAAACTGGCACTGGCACATGGCTTGGGCAATGTCAATCTCTCCACTGTCATTAGATGTTTGTGAGTGAGAAACTGTTGCTCATTCTCCGTCTGCAGTGGAGAGGTTGGAGGACGGGAGGTTAGACGAGAAGTGCACATGCACACCTCTGTGTTGTGCTCACTTTAGTTTTGGTAAGGAGTATCCCACCACCAGTGTGTGATCCTGAGGAGAAGGGCACGGTTGCTACGAGGCATGCATGCTCCCCACAAATGAGGCCAGCTGCTTACAGGACTGTATGTGGAATAACACAGTGGAACAGGCGAGGCCAGTTGTTATCCTCCTGCCCCTTTGGTGCTGCAGCTGGGCAAGTGTCACAGAGCATCTCAGATTTCCTAACAGTGTCCAAATAACTGGATCTCATCTCTGCCTTTAGGCCAAGTCCATCACACCTACAGCTAAGTGACCATGAAATGACAAGGTTTTCAGTTCTTAGTGAAGTCAGGAGAGGTGTCCTAAGGTCCTGTGTTGAACTTCTGGAGGGCAGACTTTGGAGTGTTTAGAGCATTGACTGGGAGAGCCCCTTTGTAGTCCTGAAGAGCAAAGGGGTCCAGAAAGGCTGAACTTTTCTCAAGAAGGTAATCCTAAAGGCCCAGGAGTTCATCATCCGCATGTGCCAAAAGACAAGCTGGAGGGGAAGAAGGGAGGCCTGGCTGAATAGGAAACTATTCCCAAGACTTCAGGAAAAAAACAAGCTTTACCACCTTTGGAAGAAGAGACACACAACTCAGGAAGAGTACAAGAAAGTCACTATGGCATGTAGGGAGGAAGTTAGAAAGGCGAAAGCTCAGATGGAACACAATCTGACTACCACTGTAAAGGACAGCAAAAAATGTTTCTACAAGTACAGTAACAAGAGGAGGAGGGCCAAGGAGAAATTCCATCCTTTATTGGATGCAATGAGGAACATTGTCATCAAAGATGAGGATAAGGCTGAGGTACTTAATGCCTTCTTTGCCTCAATATTTAACGTCCAGATGAGTTCTTCTCAAGGTACTTGGTCCCCAGAACTGAAAGGCATGTATGGAGAGCAGAGGAAACCCCGTAATTCAGGAGGAAACAGCTAGTGACCTACTACTCCGCTTGGCAACCCATAAATCTATGGGGCTAGATGGGATCCACCCGAAGGTTCTGAGAGATCTGATGGAGTGCTCACAAAGCCGCTCTCCATCACCTATCAGTAGTCCTAGTCAACAGGGGAGGTCCCAGATGACTGGACACTTGCCAGTGTGATGCGCACCTACAAGAAGGGTGCATCTGGGAACTGCAGGCCTGTCAGCCTGACCTCAGTATCGAGGAAGGTTATGGAGCAGATCATCTTGAGAGTGATCACATAGCATATGCATGACACCCAGGGCATGAGGCCCAGCCAACACAGGTTCATGAAGGTACACAATAATGTGGGTGCCTTAGCAGTGCTCTATCTGAGCTTGCTGGGACTACCATAGCTCGGAGCCTCCTGCATCTGAGATGTCTGGTGAGTCCACTACCCTGATGGTAGTGTGAATTTAGACTAGATACTCACAGGCAGATACGTTTATTTTGTTCATATATACACTTTGCCAAGAGGAGTACCACCTCCTGTAGCTTTGTGGTGTGCGTGAAAGTGAGCTGAACCCTGTATCTTGGGCCAGAATTGACATCTAGATGGCTTGCTCTGAATCACTAAGCAAAGCGGGCCAAAAGGAATCTCTGTAGCTGTCTAGGTGTCCTCTCTACTAATTGGAAGAAAAGAGATTTCTTCTGGGCACCCATGCACTGACAGGAAAAAACTCATTGCCAAGATTGATCTCTAAGGAATGCAAGAGGCAACGTAGGTCATTATTTTAGTTTACTTCAAAGTGTATTCCCTAGGGATCACCTGCTGCCTTTCAGGAGCTGACAGCACTGCTGTTCCAAGGACAGCTGAAGGGTACACAAGGTACAAAGAGCATGCCAGCTTTGGTTGGGCCACTGCTCCTGAGCTGGGTCGGACTGCTGGGAACAGGGCAGCTCATGACACCTGTGCAGGCACTGCAGAGAGACAGCTCTGTCCAGGAGCGGCTCTTTTGCAAAGCACAACAGGGCTCCAGAAACTGCCTATGGGTGCCGGGATAATCCTTGTGGCTGACAAGACAAGACAACACAAGAGAGAGAGATGTTCAAGACAGTGTGAGGTGGAATCACAGAGGAAAGCTCGTTGCAGGAGAAAACTTCACAGCCCTCAACACAGTAAGTCTCTGGCAGCATGGCAGTTCAGCTGAGGTTCCTGGAAGGGTCTTCCAAAGCTAGCACATCCCATGGCTGGAAGCATCTCTCAGGGTGGCTATGACAGTACCCCTTGCATGGAGCAGCTGGTGCTTTAGAGCAGAGATCCCCTGTCACAGCATCAGAGGGAGAGAGCATCACTGTCTTCATTAGGGAATGGCTGCAGGGGTTTGAAGGCAGGATCTGCATGCGTGTGTGCAAAGGGTTTGCCTTTGCACCTCAGCCTATGATCAGCACCAACATCACCTTTGTGGCCTCTTTGGTCTTTCTGGGCCCTGTTCCTTAGCACCTGTAAGCACAAAGATGCCCCTGGGTAGTGTCCTGAGCCAAGATTTGTCTGTAGGACAGAAAGGAGTCTGCAGGGGATGGGCTGGAATCTATGAGCACTGACCAGGGAAAGATGTTGGGACAGCTCCAACCAGAGATGGGCAGAGAATGAGAAGGAATTACTAAGAGAATTGTCAAGAGAGGATGGACTTGGTTAAGTCACAGCCAGTCCCTCTGCAGGAACCTTCCTCTGAGCAAGCCCGTGGCTCCTCTCCTACCCCACAGAGCTTTACTTCTGGCAGTCTTGGGGTCTGGGGCATGAGCCACCTCCTGTGCAGCCAGGTCTCTGGAACAGAAGAAGGGCATCGCTCCTGCCATGGTTCCATTTTGTGCTGCCCATCAAAGAGGCTGAGAATAGCTGATCTGTGCTGCCCTGAACGGCTGCTCTCTTCGAGGGAGGCAGTCCTGAAAGCCCAGCGATCTCTCCTTGGCTCCCTTGTCATCAGGATCATGAAAGCTGGGCAACAGGAGTGACTGAATAGGTGTGAAGTTTCCAAGGACTTCTTTTGACCTGTGTGGTCCCAGGAAATGGAACTCCTTGGGGTTGGGAAATGACTTGGTTCTCCCTTAAGGAGAGTCCAGTCCAGTTTGGAAGCTGAAACCTTGGCTAGTAGAGGAATGCAGAGACCTCCCTCAGGTGCCCTGAACGTTTGGAGATTTGTACTTTAAAACTGGGCTTACTTTCCCTCAGCAGTGGCTGGTTTCTTGTTAGGGCAACATATGAGAGTAATCATTATCCACTTGAAAGGGGTATCAATACAGGACTTCTTAGAATGAGAGCAATAGATGGACAAGCTGTCCTCACTCTGCACCAAGTGGTAGTTAATCCTTTCCTCTCAGGAAGAGGTAGAAATTCCAAGGATTTCTACCCTTGAGGAACACTCCCAGAGGTGACAAAGACATCTAAAATACATAATCATATATATATGTGTATGTATATATATATATAAAAATCATTAAAACAAACCTCTGTTGCTTAGAGCCCTTTCACATGATCAGAAATTGTGAATATCAGATCCAGTCACCCGCATTCCTTCATTCATACTATGGTACAGCAGGACTGACTCCTCTGCAGCCCAAGGGCAGAGGTGGCTGCTCCTCAGAACACATTCAGGCAGTGGAAAGCAGAGCTCAAGCAAGAGTGCTTCACAAAGACTTTCTCAGTAAGCGGGGGCAAAAAGAGGAATTGTAGGAAGAATGCCTTTATGTTTTTTCGTTTTATTGTTATGTTTTAAGTGTCTACTTAGCTCTCCATTTCTTCTTTGGACAGTTCACCTTGGCCAGGGAGAGCATAATGTCCAACAGCAGCTTCCTCAACAAGTTCTTCCTTCTGGCATTTGTGGACACACGGGAGCTGCAGCTCTTGCACTTCTCACTCTTCTTGGGCTTCTACCTGACCGCTCTCCTGGGCAATGGCCTCATCATCACAGCCATAGCCTGCGACCACCGCCTCCACACCCCCATGTACTTCTTCCTCCTCAACCTCTCCCTCCTCGACCTGGGCTCCATCTCCACCACTGTCCCCAAATCCATGGCTAATTCCCTGAGTGACACAAGGATCATTTCCTACTCAGGATGTGCTGCACAGATATTTTTGCTTCTCTTTTTTTTTTCAGCAGAGTTTTCTCTTCTTACAATCATGGCCTATGACCGCTACGTTGCCATCTGCAGACCCCTGCACTATGGGACCCTCCTGAGCAGCAGAGCTTGTGTTAAAATGGCAGTAGCTGCCTGGGCCACTGGCTTTCTCTATGCTCTCCTGCACACGGCTAACACTTTTTCTATTCCACTCTGCCAAGGCAATGTGGTGGAGCAGTTCTTCTGTGAGACTGCCCAGATCCTCAAGCTCTCTTGCTCAGACTCCTACCTTGGGGAAGCTGGGCTTATTGTTGTTAGCCTTTGTTTAACATTTGGATGCTTTGTTTTCATAATCTTGTCCTATGTGCAGATCTTCAGAGCTGTATTCAGGATCCCCTCTGAGCAGGGTCAGCACAAAGCCTTTTCCATGTGTCTCCCTCACCTGACTGTGGTCTCCCTGTTTGTCAGTGTTCTCACATTTGCCTACATGAAGCCTCCCTCTTTCTCCTCCACAGCTCTGGATCTAGTGGTCGCTGTTCTGTATGCTGTGATTCCTCCTACAGTAAATCCTTTTATCTACAGTTTGAGGAGCAAGGAGCTGAAGGATGCACTAAGGAAGCTGGTTCTATATGCACGTTAGCATCAGTAATGCTCCCGTGTGCCGCCATTCATAATTCATAGGGAATTTGCTATCAAAGCAGTGTGTTGTTTCTTTCTTACTTACTTTGGTCTGTCACATTCTTGTAAAACGAAAAATAAACACATGGTTTTGGCCACTTGTCTTCAGGATTCTCTTATTTGAATAAGATTCACAAGCTTTGTGGAAGCAGGACACCTGCCTTCCCCTTCATCAGCAGAGATCACACACACAGAATCACCAAATGCTTGAGATGGGAAGGGGCCTCTAGAAATCATCTAGCCCAATCCCTCTGCTCAATCAGGGACACATAGAGCACATGCCACAGGATCATATCCAGGTGAGTTTTAAAGAAAGATCTCCGAAGAAGATCTTTCTTTTGCTCCCTGGGCAGCTTAATGCTGTACTCTGTCCCTCTCACAGTAAAGAAGTTCTTCCTCATATGAAATATCCTCTGTTTCAATTTGTATTGTTACCCCTTACCCCAATACCCCTTGTCCTGTCACCGGCCACCACTTAGAAGAGTTTGGCTCTTTACGTTCTATTTGCACCTGTCAATAAGATTTTCTCCAGGCTAAACAGGCCCAGATCACTTAATCTTTCCTCATACAAGAGATGCTCCAGCCCCTTGATCGTCTTTGTTGCTCTCCACTGGACCCTCTCGAGAAGCTCCATGTCCCTCATACTGGGGAGCCCAGAACTTCACACAGTACTCTAGGTGTGGCCTCACCAAAGCTGAGTAGAGGGGCAGAATCACCTTGCCCTACTAGCAACATCCTCCTGATGCAGCGAGGATTCCGTTGGCTTTCTTGGCCACAAGGGCACACTGCTGACTCATGGTTAACTTGGTGTTAACCAGAACTCCCAGGTCCCTCTGTGGAGTTGCTCTTCAGCGGGTCAGCCCCTAATCTGTACTGATGCCTGAGGTTATTCTTCCCAAGGGACCTGACCCTGCGCTTGTCCTTGTTGAACCTCCTGAGGTTCCCCTCTCTGCCAAATTCTCCAACCTGTCTAGGTCCCTCTGGATGGCAGCACAGCCATGGGAAGGGGCTGGCTGTGTCGACTGGCCCCAGGGAGAGGCAAAGAGCCCAGTGTGGGAACAGCAGACTAGTTCCCCACCCACGTAGCTCAGGCAGGCAGTAAGGGCCCCATGCTGAGCACAAGGGGCTTCTGGGCCCATGGGCAGGGGTGAGCACAGCCCCCAGGGGAGACTGCTCAGGGCTACCAAGGCCAACCAGTGCCCACAGAGACTGGACAGACAGCCAAGTCATCTTTATCACCACACAGGTGGCACATCAGCACTCAGCCTGATTTGTAGGATTTGTAGCCATGGACGCTCCTGGCCCCAAGTCTCCTGCTTGTGAGATTTCCCTGCTGACCCTTGGGATCCTCCCTCCAACCCCACCAAAAAATGATCCACATCAGTTGGGAGATATAGTTTAATTCAAGAGAATAAATCTTCCTGTGTGGGAGCATCACAGATGATGTTCTGCGTCTTCTTCCTGCCTGTCTTGCCAGTGCTGAGGAGGGAGAAAGGAAGAGGCTGTGTTAGGCACAGGGAGAAGGGCAGAGAAATACTACAGAATAACTCAGGCCATGTGTCCTTGGATGTGCTTCTGATGGCATCTCCCTGCTCACCATCATGTAACACAGGCCCCTGTGTCCAAACAAAATCCCCTTGGAGCAACATAGCCTGGGTCTGGGCCTGCTGGGGCCCAGACTGAGGGTGATCCTGGCTCTGAGCTCCACCTTCAGGGAGCAGTTTGAAAAGGTGCAGACAAACCCTGGAGAGCTCTCTTTGTACTCAGCTGTTCAGGCCTTTTAGCTCCCAAAGGTGCTGTCTATGCTGAGCAGTCAAAAGCTAACCCTTGGGTAGAAGTCTCAACTAAGGTCAGCATGACTTGTTCATGGCGAAATGAGGCTACAGCAGCACTGACATCTCTTACTGTGTTAGAGACCCTTCCTAATTCTGTCCTCCCTCAGGTTTTCTGCCCTGAATCCATTTGCACCCTCCAAAAGAGCAGATGGCTTTTGCTTGGGGCTGGAGAGAGGTCCTTAGTGTCTGGGTGGAACCCAAATCAATCCCATGGTGTGAGAACTCTCCGGGTGCTCTGTCCAACCCTGTGACAATCCGGGATTGGGTGTCTGACCCGCTGCTAGCCAGAGGTCCCAGCCTTTTCCTAGAGCTGGCACATACATACCCATTCTGTTGAGTCCTCTATTGTTGGGCCTGAGGTCTTGCCTCCTCAGTTATGCCTGACAAGGAATAGGTGACAGACACACCCCCATCGCCTCCCAGATAACATTCAAACACTTTGTGAAGAACGGGCAATTCTTCAGTTGTTTTTTTTAACAGTTGTCTGGACCTGCAAGACAATTCCCAAAGGGTTAGTGCTCTGCATCCAAGTGCACTCAGCTGCTCTTAGTATGCAGAAGCAACAGAGACATTAAAGAAACTAGAGCACAAGTTGTGTCTTCATGTCTTTGAAAGCAAGAACATGGCAAAGACAGTGAGGACTTCAAAAAAATTGCTCTTGTAAAGTCACTGCCCATAGGCTGAAGCTTTTTCGTAATTGAAGCTGGCACAAGAAACACCTTGTACATGAGGAGCACCTACCTCTTCTGCCTCCTCAGGGCCATCATTCCCTGGCCCTGCAGTTGGTTGTCGGGGAGCAACTGATGGTCTCCTCCCACCCTGTGATGCCAACTCTGTGCACATCCTTGGGATATGTGGGAGCACACTGCAAATACATAACATGAGGAGTCATACATAACATGAACACAGAGGGAGCTGGATCTCCAGCCCTTGCTCATACCCTGGGCACCTGCTTCTGCAGCAGGAGGCAGCTCTGCAGGAGAAGCCCCAAGCTTGCCTGGTTGTGGTGGCATCAATTAAGACAGCAATTCCCTCCTCACCAAAACACCCAAGGAGCATGACATGCCCAGAGGAAAGCTCTGGGTGCCCATTTTGAGGCTTTCTCTCCACGTAGCATGGAGAGCAGCAGAGTCATCCACAAGGACATGCTCCACGGTACACTGTTAGCCCCTGTCATGCCAAGAGCTTTAGCCACTGCTGAAGCAAAGGAAGAGCTCCTCTGTGTTTAATCCTATCTCACTACAGACTCATTGGCCTCTTGAAAATAGCCCCCATGGTGGGATATGCTGCAGACACACACCTCTCCTCCTCTGGAGGCTTTGCAAGAACACAGGATTTTCCTCAGCCTCAGAAAAGGGCCTTAGGCTTCCAGCCCTATGGACACTCCCCCACACCTATTGTCCCAAACTACTCACATTGCAGGACGCTTCCTCCTCTCCACCTTCTCCTCCTTGCCTTCTCCCACAATCCCAGCCACTATTTTGAGGGGCGGCTGGGGCTCCCATAAAGGGAAGCGCTGGGCAGGAAGCTTTTCTGCAAGCAGGAGACAAGAAACACTTCAGAGCAGAATCACAGTAACCACTGGGGTGACATGCACATCTGCTCTCACTTGGAATGGAACTGCAAGGCCTCAACTGGAGACCTTTAAAGCCAGGTCTCCTAGGCAGTCTGTGACCTGTCCTCACATTGTCTCTTGTCTAACTCTTTGCTTTTTCTCTCTGCAACGTCATTTCTTGGCATGGGGCTTTGTTTCTGCTCTATCATGTCCATGCTATGAAAAGAGCACCTTGCAGTGATGTGTTAGTGTCCTAAAAGAGCCTCTCTGAGGTAGTAACCTCATAATGGGAATGTGTCCTGGAATCCTTCACAGGACTGTGTTGCCTCTGGTTACACAGTCAACCCAAAGGCAGTGTTTAGGGAATGTGTAGCAGAAGCTTACACGGAAATGGCACAGCTGCTAGCTTGGAAAATCCAGGGAAGTCTTGGCACCCACGACCACCCTCTTAACCATCCTGAGCAGGTTACTTTGGTTCCATGAAATAGGTCAGGAGATGGGGACCACTTCCCATTACCAGTGTGCTCCAGGAAGAATGGATTATTCCCAGGAATTGTCCTCAATTCTGTCTCTCTCCTTCCTGACCTCCTCAAATGGAAGAGCAGCCTGACCGCTGGTGCACTGGTGCATGGTGTCCCGTGGGCAAGCTTATTTCAGAGGGACCAACTGCATCTGGGAGTGCTGGGCTGCCCTGAGCTCTTGCTCCCCCATGAGTCACCTGACATTTGCCATTGGGGCTGATTACATATAGTGCATCAGGCACATCTAGTGTCTCATGGCATCTGACACATCACAGTGGAGCCTTGTCTCCAATATCTCACACCTAACAGCCGACACAGAGAAGGCACAATTCCCCACCAGAGTTCAACTGTTCCGTTACCTTTCTCTAAAGCCTTTCGCTTCTCCACTTGCAAAGCAAGTTTTTCTTCTTCTAGGGTGGAAGCTCTCACCCAACGATGTCTAAAAGGTGCAGCTCTCCCAGTGGGAGGTCTCCCAGGTGGAGGTCTCACCAGGGGTGTCTTGGGAGAAGCCTCCTGCTCCTTCCTACAAACAGGAAAAGGAGGGTGTTCTGAAGGAAGGAGTCTGGATTTCCTTTGCAGCATATCCTAACCATGGGGACACATCTTGGAGCCTCTCTGAAGGCCATCCGTTCCCAGAGCAGAATATGCAGAATAGACCAAATCCTGCAGGACTCTCTTTGAAGTGCAGTGACCCAGCACAGAACTCCAGTCTTTACGTCCAAGGCTTCCAATCTCCATCCAAGGAGAAACTATTTTTGAAGCTTTCTCAGCCATATCCCCTAGGCTGCCTCTGGGGACCATCTCACAGCTGCTGACCATGCTCCTGTCCAGGCAGGACACACTCACCTCCTTTCCTTTCCTCCTGCTCTCAACCACCATTTGAAATTCCAGGCTTGCCCTGCACATTCCTGGTAGGCCCTGCTACGCACAGCCCCCAGCGTCCAGGTCACTAACAGAAAAAGCTTCCACAAAATGGGAGCCAGGACAGAGCCAAATCACTACCAATAGAACACTACCAAACACGTGCTGAGAGGATGCTTGCTTAGTCAGCCAGCAAACAAAAATACTCACTTTGGAAAGCCCATGAGAGAGGCAGCCCTTTGAGTGCCTGAAAGCACTGAGGTCTTCCTCGCTGACATCTGCAAAGAGCGACACATGTGAGATGCTTTTAAGAAAATGGTCTTGTTGCTCACAAGGGCAACCAATGCTTCCACTCTTCAGAGAAGACACTGGCCCTCAGAAGCTCTGAAACAGTCTTTGCTGTTCCACACAGCAACCCCTCCTTTTGAGGGAAGAGGAGCTGCAGGGAAGCCCATAACAATGGGCAATAACCCTGCCAGGCAAGAACAAGGATCAAGAGCCTCACTGGACAGGAGACCAGTTCTTGCCTAATGGACAAGTCTCTGGAGGAGAGCACAGGTGAGGGCATTCCCCCAAAACGTAGAGAATCATAGAATCATAGACTGCGTAAGGTTGGAAGGGACCTTAGAGGTCATCTAGTCCAACCCGCAGAGTTGCACATGCAGGGTCACCTAGAGCACATGCAGGGTCACCTATAGCACATGGCACAGGGCTGCATCCAAGCGGATTTTAAAGATCTCCAAAGAAGGAGACTCCACAACCTCCCTGGGCAGCCTGTTCCAGTGCTCTGTCACCCTCACAGTGACAGAAATGCCTCCTTAAGTTCCTGTGGAACTTTTGGTGCCTCAGCTTGTGGCCATTTCCTCTAGTCCTATCACTGTCTACCACTGAAAGGAGGCCAATCCCATCCTCCTCTCTGCCTCCCTTGAGGTATTTATAGACAGTGATTAGGTCCCCCCTCATCCTTCTCTTCTCCAGGCTGAACAGGCCCTGCTCTCACAGCCTTTCTTCATAGGGCAGATGTTCCAAGCCCCTGATCATCCTGGCAGCCCTGTGCTGGACTCTCTCCAGCAGCTCCACATCCCTCTGTGTCCAGTTCTGGGGAGACCAGAACTGGACACAGAGGTGTGGCCTCAAAAGGGCTGAGTAGAGGGAGACGATCACCTCCCTTGACCTCACCCCAGGATCCCATTGGCCTTCTTGGCCACCAGGGCACACTGCTGTCTCATGGTCAACTTCTCGTCCACCATGACACCCAGGTCCCTCTCTGCGGGGCTGCTCTCCAGCAGGTCAACTCCCAACCTGTACCGGTGTCCAGGGTTATTCCTCCCCAAGTGCAGGACCCTGCACTTGTCCTTGTTGAATTTCATTATATTTCTCACTGCCCAGTGGTCCAGTCTGTCCAGGTCCCTCTGGATGGCAGCACAGCCACAGAATGGGCAAGGCTGTCCTGCCAGGGAGAGACGGCAAGGACGGGTACAGCTCTGGGGTTAAGATAGAGATACATCTCTATCTTAACCCCAGAAAGAATCAGCAGTGAATTTTCCACTAGAAAAAGGCCCCTAGAGGGACTTTTGATGTGTGCATGGATAATGCAGCAGTAGCAGATGCATTACAACAGTAGAGTACAACTGGTGTCTTTGAAAGCAAGCCCCTGATAGAGGCAATGAAGACTTAAATGAACACATTGGAGAGGTCTTGTACAGCAGCTGCCCATTGGCTGATGCTTTTGCCTAATTTAAGCAGGCACAAGAAGAGCCCCATACAACAGGAGCACCCACCTGCTCTGCTTCCTGAGGGCCTTCATTCGGTGGCCTCACAGCTGGTGTTCGGGTTTCCACGGATGGAATCTTCCCATTGTGTTCTGCTGACGGTGTACATGGCCTTGGGATACTACTGCAAATACACAGTACTACTACTTTTGATACACTGCAAATACATAGTGTGAGGAGTCGTGTGAGCACAGGGGGAGCTGCATCTCCAGCCCTTGCTCACACGCTGGGTACCTGCTTCTGCAGCAGGAGACAGCTCTGCAGG
The DNA here is from genome assembly GCA_032353885.1 of Nothura maculosa. NCBI lineage: Eukaryota > Metazoa > Chordata > Aves > Tinamiformes > Tinamidae > Nothura > Nothura maculosa. The sequence goes on along the minus strand of JAUBOD010000401.1, from coordinate 198,456 downwards.
AGAAGCCCCAAGCTTGCCTGGTTGTGGTGACATCAATTAAGACAGCAATCTCTCCTTACCAAAACACCCAAGGAGCATGAAATGCCCAGAGGAAAACTCTGGGTGCCAATTTTGAGGCTTTCTCTCCATGTAGCATGGAGAGCAGAAGGGTCTGCTGTTAGCCCCTGTCCTGCTAAGAGCTTTAGACACTGCTAAGGCAAAGGGAGAGCTCCTCTGTGTTTAATCCTGTCTCACTACACACTCACTAGCCTCTGGGAAGGGCCTCCCATGTTGGGACAAGCCCAGACACACATCTCTGCTCCTTCAGAGGCCTTGCAACAAAAACAAATGTTCTCTTAGCCTCGCTAAATGTCCTTATGCTCCTAGTTCTATGGACACTCACCCATATCCATTGCCCCAAGTCACTTACCTGGCAGAATGCTTCTTTTCCTCCGCTTTCTCCTCCCCTCATTCTCCCACATTCTCAGGTACTACCTTGAGGGATGGCAGGGGCTTCCATAAGAGGAAGCCCTGGGCAGAAAGCTTTTTTGCAAGGAGGAGAGAAGAAAACACTTCAGAGCAGAATCACAGTCACCGCTGGGACCGCAGTGACATGTGGATCTGCTCATGCATGGAAGAAAACTGCAACGCCTCAGCTGGAGACCTTTAAAGCCAGGTCTCCTGTTCTCACAGCATCATTTCTTGACATGGGGCTTTGATCTTGCTTTATCATGCCCACAATATGCCTGATAGAGCTATTGAGCCCACATTATCAATACACTATCAAGCCCACGCTATGAAAAGGGGGACTCTCAATGCTATGTAAGTATCCTAAGAGATCCGCTTGGGGACAATCTCCACAAGAGGGGAATGCAGGCCAGGATCCTTCTACAGGTCTCACAGGCCTCTAGTGACACAGTCAACCCAAAGGCAGTGCTTAGGGAATATGGAGCAGAAACTCACAAGGAAAGGGCAGAATTGCTTGCTTTGAAAATTCACTTAAGTCTTGGCATCCTTTAGCACCCTTTTTATCGTCCTGACCAGGATAGTTTGGTTCCATGAGATAGGAGATAGGGGTCTCTTCCCATTACCATTCTGCTCCAGGCAGAATGGATGATTCCCAGGAACTCTCCTCAAGGTTTTCTCTCTTCCTCCTGACCCCCTTCAAATGGGAGGGAAGTTTGACTTCTGGCACTGCTGCTGTACAGAGTCCAGTGGGAAGGCTGAATTTGGAGGGACCAATTGCACCTGGGAGTGCTGGGCTGCCGTGAGCTCTTGCTCCCTTGGGAATCACTTGACATTTGCCTTCAGGGCTGACTACATCTAGTTTAGGAGGCACATCTAGAGCCTCATGGCATGTGACGCATTGTACTGGAGCCTTGGCTCCAACACTCAACACCAAGGAGGAGTGAAGGAGAAAGCACAACCCCCCGCCAAGATTCAGCTGTTCCATTACCTTTCTCAATGTCCTTTCCCTTTTTCTTTGTCCAAACAGTATTTCCTTCCTCCATGGAGAGAGCTCTCACCCTTGGATGTTGAAGAACTGGAGCTCTCCGAGGGGGAGGTCTCCCAGGTGGAGGTCTCACCAGCGGCTTGCTGGGAGAAATCTCCAGCTCTTGCCTGCAAACACCAAAAGGACAGTGTTATCACCTGGTCGGATTCATTCATCCCATCCAGAAGGCTTTTGTAAAACTTCATTTTCACAACTTTGTCTTCAATCAGCAGTATGCCAATGTCCCTCAGAATAAGGGCAACATTAGTCCCACTCTGAAGACAGCAAAAGAGCTGGTTCATGGTCTCCAGCATGAAGGTCCGCACTGCTCTGAATGGAAAGCTAGTGTAATATGCTACATGATCATACCGCAGGAGCACATAGCCCGTAAAACCTAGGCAGCAACAAAAGAGCAACACAGTCACTGAGAGCCCTTTGGCAGGGGAAAATACAAGACAACATCCTGCAGCTGGAACGTCTTCCAGCAAGAAAGTGCTACAGAGCTGTCTTCTTAAACCCCTTGGGAACTCCTTGCAACTGGAATGCATAGAGCTCAGCATAGGAGAGGATGGAACGCTAGTAGAGAGCCAGTGGGTGAGGATAAAGGGGCAAGCCAATGTGGGTGACACGGTGGTGGGAGTTTACTATAGGCCTCCTGACCAGGACGAGGAAGTGGACCAAGCCTTCTATTGGCAGCTCCAGGAAGCCTCCTGATCACAGGCCCTGGTCCTCCTGGAGGACTTCAACCACCCTGATATCTGCTGGGAAAATCATATAGCCAGGAACAGACAGTCCAGGAGGTTCCTGCAGAACA
>JAUBOD010000401.1:169936-188833 GCA_032353885.1 Nothura maculosa | reverse complement strand
TAAAGAAGTTCCCCCTCACCTGCAGGTGGAACCTCCTGTGCTTCAGCTGCACCCATTACCCCTTGTCCTACCACTGGTAATCACCAAGAGTTTGGCCACATCCTCCCTACATTCCCCCCTCAGGTACTTAGACATATTGATCAGCTCTCCTCTCAGTCTTCTCTTCTCCAAGTTAAACAGGCCCGGCTTGCCTAGTCTTTCCTCATAAGACAGATGTTCCAGTCCCTTCACCATCTTTGTTGCTCTGCGCTGGACCCTCTCCAGAAGCTCCACATCTCTCCTGTCCTGGGGAGCCCAGAACTGCACCCAATATTCCAGATGTGGCCTGACCAGAGCTGAGTAGAGGGGCAGGATCCCCTCCCCAGAGAGGAAGAATCAGGGCTCGTGGACCAGTTATTCAAAGCAGGGGACAAGGCTCCATCACTAGCAGACCATGCTCCTGTGGGTGCAAATTTCTGGATGGACACCAGCAATAACGATGGTGCAGGGTTGTCTTCGTGCAGTTTCATAGATGGGCACAAGCTTCACCACACACGCATGTCTCTCCAGGGTGCAAATTTGTACAATCATCTCCTGCTCACGTTGCAGGCAGAAACATTTCACTGATCAGTTCTTTCAGGGACATGAGCAGTTCAGGAGCTGTTTCATTTCTCCTAGGTCACACCACGCTCTCAGTTCAACTCCTGAACTTGTGAACGCCTCACATTCCCCAAACTACCAATATTCCAGATAAGGTCCATGACCCTGCACATTGTTATAGGAGAGTTTTCTTTTGTTTTGTTTTAATAAATAATAAACTCTCAACAGGGATTCACAAGGAGGAACTTCGGAGATGGAGATGGCTCCTCCATCTCTCACAAGGAGATGACATTATTGGTCGGTATATGCATTAATTTCCCAGCAGTAGTTTAGACCTGGTTTTACTCTCCACATTAGTTTCCTAGCAATCAACGTTCAGTATTTGTAAGCTGGAAAAGCGTATTGGTTTATTTTATTAGAGAGGGAGCTGTATTGCCCTTATTTTTGGAGGTCTTTTTTGTGTTCATGAACTTAGAAATGCTCTGTGTGTCAGCCCTGCTGTTCTGTACTCATTCATAAAGTAGCAACCAGCTGTATGGATGCCAAAAGGTTTTACAGAAATATAATAAAGCAGCAAGCAATCTAGTTAAGCCAGTGAGTAACAGTCCCACAACCCCAACCTAGAAAGCTTGGAGAGATGCATCTGCATTGATACTTCATTTGCCATCAAAATAAGCAAGCAAGTCAGGAAAGAGCAGCTAGTGCAGATCACCAGCCTCCTCGCTTGGAAAAGGAGGGAAGTCTAAGTCCAAATAAGAAGGATGAAAAATCCAGATAACAAAGTCTGCTGTATTTTGTACTACTTTCACCAATCCCTTGTTAGATTTGTAAAATGACAGCAGTTTGTGATCTCTTTTTTTACCTTTTTTTGGTCTCCATGGGGTGTAGAAAAACAGGCATCTACAAAATGATCTTCTGTCCTCAGCTTCTGCCCAAGGCCTTTAGAAAGCTGAAGCTTGAGGGATTCTGCAGCTGCTTTTTTTGTTCCTGCAGATGTCTGGGCAAGATTGGCCTGGAAAACTCTCACATAAGATATTTTGCTAGAACAAACTCCTTGTCAAGCCTAGTCCTCTGGTTTGTTTGCCATTTCTCGGCATTTTTACTGAATTTCAGGAGGAAAAGAGATGCATGAAAGTAAAGGCAGGATTATATTTCCCTTTCAGTTCTTGATACTAGGTTTTTGCTTTTTAGAAACCAATTATCCGGAAAGGCTTGAGTTTAGGTCCCTGCTGATGTTAGCAGGATAAATAGCCTCATTTACAGTCTCTCAACTGGAAAACAAATAATAATAACCATAATAATAATAATACATATTTTCTAATTCTCTCTGCCTCTGTTGTAATTCACAGGAAAATTAAACTAATAACTCTCTTTGCAAGTGTGCTATGGAGATGTCAGGAGTCAGGGATAAATGAACAGCACCATCTCAGCGAAGTCCCTCAGGAGAACTTCCGAGCAGACAACTGTTTTGTCTTGAAGGGTTTGGAGTTTCCACAGCAACACAATGAACATGGTGATGCATTTTTTTTCTTTTTTTTTTTTCCCCTGAGGTTTTCTCTTTTTTTTTTTTCTTTTTCCTTCCTTTTTTCTTTTTTTTCTCCTTGTTCATTTGAATTCCACCTATGGGCAGTATAAACCTTTTATGTTTTATTGTGGGACCAGTTTCCCTCTCTGCTTCAATTTCCTTTCTGCTATACAGGCATCTTTTCCATAGATACTTCCCTATGACTCTTAAATGACAAAGGAATGGGGCCATTCCCAAGGAGGTGCCTAGCTAGTGTTGCCTTGCATTGAGAGAGCATCACCATCAAATGAGGGGCACTTAACAGGCTTCAGGAAGTCATATCATTCATATTATTTGACATAAACATCCAAGAGGACCCCTAAGGACCATGTCAGCATACAGGAAAGGGAATTGGCCCATCTGTAGAGCTCATTTGACCCAGAGGCAACTGGAAAGAAAAGTTAATGATGGAGAGGGGAAAAAAAGGATTGTTTTGGGGAAGCAAGCTCAATATGATATTGTATTTCTTGCTATGGGAACAATCAAGCTATGGATTTGGGAGCTGACTGCAGGAGTATATCCCTAGAGCTGGGTCTTCTAGGGGAGCATGTAGGCAAACAGCAAGCCTGTTCCCCAGGCTCTGATAACCTGTCACTGAAATACAGGGGCCAAAAGCACACGTTTGTCCTCCCCTTCTGGAAAATTATGTTAAAATAAGAGCAAGGAAGAGACTGAGAGCAAGTGGGAAACAGAAAGGATTCAGAGCAAGCCCCTATTTTTAGATACTCAGAGAAAAATTAATCAAAAAAAAACAGAGTGACTGCAGAGCAAGGGCAGTGATAAACTGAATAAAGAGCAGTTCCTTGGTGGAAAATGAGACCTGGAGTCCTCAGGGCTCACACTTGGCAGTTTGAAAACACATTTCTCAACAGAAACACTAAGAAATATGGACATGGAAGATAAGAGGAGACTCACCAAGCGGTAAGGCCTGTGGGCTGATTTGGGCTCAGAAAAGGTGGAATAGGCCACAAACTCACAAATTTCTCAGTAACTGAAGAAGAGACGGAAAAGACACGCAGGGAGGCACAGAGGAAAATGGTGACACGGACACAACAGGAATACTGTGGCTGCAACTGGGACCATGAATGCGAGCGGATCACCCACACGTATGTGGTGAAGAAAGGCCGCAAAAATGGGACAATCCTTAGCCTGCTTCAGCCAATGAGGCATTGCAAAGTTCCTTTCATTACGATAATTAACTGAATCTGGCACAATTAGCAGTTTGTTAGGGCAACCCTCCCTGCTTAGAGGAATGTAACTACCCCCACTTGACTTCTCTGTATTTTCAGAGCAAAAACCAAACTCTGAATTTCAGATAGACTTCAGCTCAAGTCCTTCTGTAAAGGGCTTCTGGATCCAGCTGTATTGTTTGCATTGCTACAAAAATGTGGAACTTCAGTGTTATTTCGGGGTAGATTTGGATACAGAAATGCAATAACTCATTATAATGAAGCAGAACACATTCAGACAGCTCATCCTTTCTCTGGGTTCACATACCAATTTAACCCCAATTTTTCTATTTCAGTCATGGGCTCCTATCACACACACTCTACATCTTGGCCTATCTGCAATCCTACTAATGCTTATAATGATTTTCTCAGTTGATGGCTGCTTTTCCTGCTTATCTTTCCTTCATATAAATATGATTTATTTCTGTGCAGGCACAGCGTATGATAAGAAATTTCTGGAGCTATTTAATGATATTCATTCTTGTAGACATTATTGAAATGAGCAGATTTGATAGGAAGACCTTAGTGACCCTTCTGGGAATCTGCACTCTCTCTTCATTTCTTCTAATGTATTTTATCCACCTGTTCTTGCAGATATTCCTAGCACTGAATTAAAAAAGTATCTCCTCACAAACGCTTCCAGACCCTTGGCATGTATTTCTGAAGGCTGGCTGCACAAATGTTTTTTTTTTCAATACGTTTCACATGAACTTGTTTGTCTGGCTTCCTGGCATTAGAGGAGCACATGAATTCTGAATGCTGAAATAAAAATTGCTACTTTTGTTTGAGATGTGCAAGAAATGTATCATTTATTTAAATGCAAGATTTGTAAATCATTGAATTTCATGGGAGATGAATCATTACTCAAAGTGCAGACTGCACCAGAGGTCATATTTAATTTATTCTCAAAGCCTTCATGGCTGCTCTTTGGTCCATGATGGCATGAGTTATTCAATACACAAAGGTGTCTACTTATGTCTCACAATAATTAAGCTGATTAAGTTGTATTATCACTAACAAGAAACATTCATTCCACTCGAGTGAACCCGGCAAGCAGAGTCGGTGACATTTCCACCACTTAAATTGAAAACACATTATAGGCAAACTGGGAGGCAAGAGCCTCTCTCCGTGCAGGCCCATTTCTTCATCTGATCTCTGTGGAGGAGTTAGCAACTGATGTTTTCAGAGCAGTAAAATAAAATAAAAGGAGCGAAGGAACAGAGGAAAACAAAACATGACAATCACACAGACAGCTTTTCAGGGCAGCAGAGGCTGAGTTATGAGGACATAAGTGAAAGAGTATTTATTTCTACAAAATGTAGACTGAGATCAAGAACGGAGCAGGCAGAGAGAAACTAGCTGAGAACAGGAGGCAGTTCTATAGCATAAGTCCAGGGAGATGTTTCAAATGTTATGGCTATTTGCAAAGAAATCAGGATGTATCTGGACTGAGCCATGACTAAATTAAGTCTCGAGTAATCTTCAGGGGAGAGGAAGAGAAGGTGAGCCAAGAAGAAGGCCAAGCATCACTGAAGACTGTAGTTAATCACTAAGTCCTGCAGACCTCAGGCTGCATCCAGAGTCCGTCAAGGTCAATGAACTGGCTCTCATGGATCCTGAGGGATTTTAGATCCGGGCTCCTGATACTCATTGCTCTATGGAACTGAGACCACAAGTGCTGGGGTAGATCTTTGTGCTCTACCCAACCCGGCATAGCTGCATACTGAAGGAGGGCTCTGTCTTCACTACCGATTCCTGAGGCCTGGCTTTCTTGGGGCCTGGCTTTCCTGGGGCCTAGCTTTCCTGCTTGCTGCTAGACTCCACGCAAAGAGAAATAAAGGGTAGATCCTCTGGGTGCTCTGTCCTCCTTTCTCTCTATCTTTGGATTCATTTTACCTCTCTGGTGTAGGCTTCCTGGCCATTATAGAGATGTAAGTAATGTTTCCATCCAAAAAGCTTATTCAGCAACAGCAGGAGAATGAAAGCAGTCGCTATTTGTGCTGGTGCCCAGAAGCACTATATGCCTACCTAACATGGCCTGCAGCATTTTGTACCACATGGCAGCCTTCCCACTGCTGTAGAAGCAGGTCTCCGGCTGCTTGGCAGGTCCCTGAAAGCTGGATTTGCCTCTGGATCTCGGCAAGAACTGGAGGGCTATATGAGGAGGGCATAAAGAGAGCTGTCTGCTGAGTGCATCTCCAAAGTGGCTCTCATGCCCTGTGCATTACCAGCCTAGAGAAACCAGCTAATGTTCATGAACTGTGCAGGAGTGTAAGCACAGGAAGAGCTGTAAAAAATAACTGGCTATAAGGCTAAGACCTTGCATTTTTAATCACATTCTGTCCCTCTGGGAGACCTTCAGAGTAAGAAGAACTATTAGACCAATGTGTTTGACCAGGCATGCTCTTTGAGGATAGGACAGTATTATGGTTGTAGTTAGGTCTAAGGTTTAAGCAAGTGCTGTCTTCCTAAGACAAAGCCCTTTTTATCACCTTTTCTGGTCAATAGAGCTGGATTTCCCCTAACAAAGCTCAGGATCTGCAAGGAGCTGGGCCTGGGGTGCTCTGCCTGACCTGCACTGTGCTGATCAACCACAGGGACTTGGTGATTAACACGAAGCACAACTACACGTGTGTGCCTATCCCACCTCCTGGGCTGAGGATGGCCAGGAGCGAGGGAAAGGAGAGGACAGGGGTTTGCTAAAGGCTTCCTTAGCCTTAACAATAGGGGAGAAAAAATGCTGATAAAGAAACACTAGACAGTGAGACAATTCCTGCAGAGGTGACAACAGCTGGCTACTGGGTTGCTTAACTGCATAAATCCCCAAAGACAGGGGTGCAAGTTGTCCTTTTCATATACCCGTGTTTTAGATGGTCGTTTCTGAGGCCTCTGGGGAGAAATAACTAGAAAGATGATAGAAAGGAGCAGCTCCATGGGTAATAAGCCCTGTTTTTCATGCTGCTCCTGGATACCATGTACTGGGGCATGCAGAGGGGATGGAGCTGAGTTCCTCCTGGCTGGCAGGGACATCTCCTGATGCTGCCCAGCAGGACCTGAAAACAGCAGGAAAGAGATAACCAAAACTGACATGGGAGAGGGGGTGGCCACAGCCCCCACGGGGAGCTGAGTCCATTTAGTGCTTTTATTGCTTTTTAAGGCTGTTAATATGTTTATTGTATCACTTTGCATAATTCTCTTTGTTTCTTCTGAAGCAATGAACAGGCTAATGCTGTAAAGGAGTCTAAGGATGCAGCTGCTTGGGCTTTTTTATTATTTTTTTTCACCTTTAGCACTCTGCAGAGGCCACTGGGCAATCCACTTCCCAGAACAACATCCTTCATCCCCCTGCCAGATCAGGACAGGCAGCCTTTCATCTGCCCAGACACAAGCAGGGATTGAAGTCACCAGAAGCAGCCAAATCCCTTTCATGTCCAAAGCAGCATCCTCCTGGAGCTGCTGACCCCCATGGACCTCTTTGAGTGCCTCCCAAAACACACACGTGTGCATCCTGGAAAGGGCACATTACACGCTTGTAGACAAGGACTCACTGGATTAATCTCAGACACTGCATTGCAGCCTCCCAAGCTGTTTGCTTGGTAAGGGAACAACAGCCACGGTGTGGCCAACTCAGGACTTCATCTGAAGGCAGATCCCCTGCCCCATCCAAACTGAAAAATGCTCATCCTCCCTTTCCTCTTCCTTGCTCCTCTCCCAGATACAGACTTCCCTACTACCAAAGAGGTAATCCCTATTCCTGGCATATATCTGGGTTATATTCTCTGGATATAACCCTGGCAAGCTGGTGGGCAGCACCAAGGACTCTAGCAAGGATCTAGAGGAAAGCTTAAATAAGTCATAGAAACAATGTGAGAACAATCAAATAAAATATTACAGCATTATTTTTAGATCCAGACCGTATCCACAGCACTATAAGGCCTGTTATGATCATGTCTTGGCACAAATCACTGCAGAATCTCTGTGCAAACTGGAGTAAGAGGTGCAATGTTTCCAGCACACAGTCCCTCCTGACCGTGTCCCCCAAATGTCCCTGAATTGAAGGAGGGAGTCCTTGACGATCCTGGCAAAATGGGTAAAATGAGCTCTCCTGGGCTGCTCCAGTAGTTGAGGAGGCCAGAGGGACATGCATGACTGCTGGAGCTCATGGCCATGCTCCACAGCACAGCAGCAATTCCTGCTGTCAGGTGTAGCTGGTGGCTTACAGACAGTGAGGTGCCAGGATGAGCTATTAAAATACATTTTTATTGGTACAAATCAGACATTGTGAAACAAACTTGGTCTAGAAAGAGCCATCATGCTCTGCACAGATGGGTTGGTCATGAGCTGCTGAATGACACGCCAGCAATTGGAAATGCTGGCCAGACAGACCGGATGGACAGACACACCATCAAGTTCCCAACATTTCTTCCTCTCCCTCCCCCTACCCTTGACCTGGACAGGGACAGAACTGATGGACAAGATGCCTGACAATGAACTTGGTGGGCTTCCCGTATGGCTCATCCCTTCACAGGGTTCTTCAGCTCCCTCTGCTCCCCAGGGAGCAGCAGGGGATACTCTTCTAGGGATAGATTTCTGCCATTTAGGTCCTGACAGGTTGTTAAAAGCCCTCAAAGAGAAGCAGGACACAGAGGGAGATGGCTGCCCCATGCATGTGGAGAAATGTATGGAGCCCCCAAGGCAGAAGTTCTCTCCAGGAGTTCCAGGCTTGAGGAAGGCAGAGATCCAGGTGAGGGTGGGAAGAGCAGGGAAGGGGAATATCACCCATTTGGGAATGCTTCTGATGTCTGGAAGCTTCCAAATGATGTCACCTTGGCCTAAAGAGAAACTCAGGAGGGCCTCTTGCTGTGCATCATCCAGCTGTTTAAACAAATAGATCTTCTGGATGTCAAGTCTGGTTTTGCTCCATCCCATACCACTGAGAGAGTAGGAACCAGTGGTGACTTGGACTCAGCTTTGTCCTGGGCTCCAGATCTCCAGTCCTGCAAGTGCTGGATCACAGTCAGAAGGGAAGCACCCACAATGGCTGGGCTTGGCAATCACATCCTGGAGAAACCATGCACTGCTGGCTGCCCCAAGCCGACAGTACATCCCAATAGAGCTCTCGAGGCCAGATCAAGACACATGTGTAGGGTGAGGCTGGACTGGATCAGACTCAGTCATTGTGGGGAGAGCCCCTTCCATGCCTTCTGGGGCAGAAATACATGCGTGCAGCTAAGTACATTCATACAGCCGGACAAGACAAAGAGACAACAATGTTTACAGAGAAGGACTGTCCTTAAAGGGACATGACAATGGATCAACTCAAGGCAGATTTGCTGAACAGGTCATTAGACCCCCCACACCACCCACTGCCAACCTTCCCCCACCCCATCCCTAGTCTCTTGCTGCTGAAAGCCTTTGAGTGCACCCTGGTGAACCACAGTCTTGGCAGCCCTGTGGGATCCTCGAGTGGTTCATGCATGGATTTGTTTGCCCTGGATGGACTTTGCAGCTAAAATAATGTAAGCAACCCCAGGACCTTGAGCAGAGCCATCCAGGCCCCAACCCCAGCCACTATTTCAGATCATTGTTGATAACCACATTGTCATGTATGTCACAGTAGGCTGTCATCTTCTTCCTCTTGCCAAAGGTGGAAAAGCTGTTCTTGTCCTCCTGGCCCAGGAAGAGGGGCCCATCTTTGCTGGAGAGCAAAGTAGGGGTGCCAGGTATGTAGACATTGTGTTGATAATCAAGAGCCGGTATTTGCCCTGGGTACAGGGGGCCGTAACGGGGTGTCCAGACGCTGTTGGTGCCCGCTGAGGCTTTCTGAATTTCTGGAAGGAAAGATGGGTGTGAAACCAGCTCAGAGGACGTCACATTCCATTGTTCACTCGGGGCAGGGGATCAGATCCATGTCCCTTTCACACATGCCACCATCTTTCTGGATGGTGGACCCCCCTTCTGGGGTCCAGACGTCTTTTTCCCTTGACACACACATGCTACCCAAGCACTTCCAAGAGCAAACGTTTGTCCCCCTTTACATCTCTCCACGTGACAAGAAGCTCCAGTCTCACCAGCCCCGGTACCCCAATACTAACCAGAGACAGGGGTCATCAGCGTGCACAGCCTCTCATGCTCCTTCTGGAGAGCTCTGCGGATTTCCCCCATGTCTTCAAGGCTCTGGGAACTAAAGGGGAAAGAGCGATTCCAACCTCCCTGCCTCCACGCATCATCCACCTGCCCCTTCCATCCCCACCGAGATCAAATACCTCTTGAGGGCCGGCCACTGCATGCTCGGAGGCAGCCAGTCTGTATTGGGCTGTTTAACCTGGAAAACACAGGGAAAGGAAAGGCCAGTTACCAGGGTCGCTGTTGATCAGGGCAGCTTTGCCCACATCAGGGTCTGGAAACCCTGAATTCCCTTTTCAGGGACACAAGCAGTCCATAGCCACCCATTTCCATACGGAAACCGAAGAAGAGCTGAACCAGCACCTTCTCTTATGGACCTTTCCCATCCTTTCAGACATTTGAGTAGCCCGAGTTGCCCTTTTGAATGAATTGAGTTGCCCTTTTGAATGAAGGGCACTTTTCCTAATTCTGTTCATTTTAGATAGCCTCTTTTTCTTTTTTTCTTTCTCTCCTTTTTTTTTCCACATGTAACAGCAGCTTAGACTAGATCTAAACCCACCAAATGTGAGAGAGAGAGAAAATGGCTGGGGGAAGAGGGAGTAGAGTAAAAATAAGGGAGCTGTAAGTGACTGTGGGGAGTTTCAAGTGTTAAGAAGTACAGGTGAAGGACCAGGAGGGCCTGTCGGTCCGAGAGGGAGTTGGGCTCCTGTCGGAAAGGCCTTTTTGTTAAAAGTCAAATATCCGTAAATGGATTAGATGCCTCATCCCTCTCTATCCCTATAATCACATTTCCAAAAGACTCTTCCATTGCAGGAATTAGACATCCCTCTCTTCGACACTGAAGAACTGACCCCAGCGCCCCAGAGCTCCCGGGGGGGCCCTGCTGAGAATCACCCCCTAACACAGAGGCGAGGCTGCCCCCACCACTCCTGCCCCCCGTCTCCGCTGCCTCTAATGTGCATGGAGGGAGGCGAGGCGGGTGTTATTTCCCCCTGCTTCATCTGAGCCTGCCATTTCCCCCAGTAATTAGACCTGAAGGGGAACTCGGCAGAGAGTTTCCTGCTGTCTGAGGGCTGCTAATTCCCGAACTGATCAAAGGCTGGGGTTATTTTCTGGGAAAAGTTGTGTGCAGTGTCTCCCACACCAAAGGCTGAGGGCAGAGGTCTTTCAGGGAGAGGGAGAGGAGGTATGGGGGGATCTGCTGGAGCCCCATAGGCTCTGACCAGCCCCATGCCCCAGTGTTACCTGCTTGGAGACCTGGAGTTGCTGGCCAGGCCCAACCCTCTTGCCAGGAGCCAGGAGGTGCCCAGGATCCTTCTCGTTGTTGCGGGGAGGGCTGCAGGGCTTGAGGAACATGAAGTCGCTTTGGGCCGACTCTGGGCTGAGACAAACCTTGTAGCAGTAGCCCGGGGGGCCCCCGGGCGGCACGTCCAGGCAGGCGGTGGGCGCTGCGCCCAGGGGGAGCTGCGTCGCGAGCTTCGATGGCGCGAGGCCGTCGGAGGAGGCGCCAGGCCTGAGGCAGCAGGGGCAGCGCGGCGCGGAGCAGCCACCGCCTCGCCAGGGCGGCCGCTCCCCGCGGCAGCGGATGGCCGTGAGGATGAGGATGGCGAGGAGGAAGGTGAGGGAGACGGAGCCTAGCGAGACCAGGAGGTAGAGGGTGAGTGGAGAGGAAGAGGAGACCTCCGGAGGGAGGCTGAAGTCACTGAAGTCAGAGAGGGTCTGAGGCATGTTTTCCACCACGGAGAGCAGGATGGAGACCGTTGCTGAGAGGGCTGGTTGGCCGCTGTCCCGCACCTGCACCACCAGCGTCTGCCGCGTCGCGTCCTTCTCCAGGAAGGAGCGCAGGGTGCGCAGCTCCCCTGTGTCTGGCGCCACGCTGAAGAGGGTGAAGTCGGTGGCCTGGAGGAGCTGGTAGGAGAGGCGGGAGTTCAGTCCTGCGTCCGCATCCACCGCCGATACTGTGCCCACCAGGTAGCCAGGCCCGGCTGATCTCGGTACCAACTCAGTGGCCATCGAACCATTGCGTGGCGTGGGGGAGATGATGACAGGCGCATTGTCGTTCTGGTCCAGCACAAAGACATGGACAGTGACATTGGCGCTGAGCGGGGGGAAACCTGCATCCTGGGCTTGCACTTGGATCTGGAAGCTGCGGATCTGCTCATAATCGAGGGAGCGCAGAGCGTACATGTGCCCGCTGTCTGAGTTGATAGACACGTAGGTGCCCACAGGCATGCCGTGGATGTGCCCATCAGCAATGGAGTAGGACAGGTAGGCATTCTGCTGGCAGTCCGGGTCCAGCGCACTGACGGAACAGATGGAGGCTCCCGGCGCATTGTTCTCCATCACGTAGACGCTGTACGAGGGCTGGAGGAAGCGCGGAGCGTTGTCATTCACATCGGACACGGGCACAGTGAGGGTGCTGTGGGTCAGCAAGGCAGGTGAGCCCATGTCCCGGGCTGTGATGCTCACGTTGTACTCAGGCACAGCCTCTCGGTCCAGCGCCTCTGTGGTGACCAGAGTGTAGTAGTTGCGGAAGGAGGAGTGGAGTTCAAAGGGCATGTCAGGACTCACCTCACAGCTCACCCGCCCGTTCTCCCCAGAGTCCCTGTCAATGACACTGATGACAGCGATGACAGTGCCTGGTGGGGCATCTTCCACCACTGGCGTGGACACGGAGGTGAGGGTCACCTCTGGTGCATTGTCATTCACGTCAAGGAGATGCACGAGGACCCGGCAGTGCACAGCAACGGCTGAGGGCCCACGGTCCTTGGCTTGCACATAGAGCTCGTGGAGGCTGATGCGCTCATAGTCCAGAGGGCCCTTCAACAACACTTGGCCACTGCGGGGTTCCACATGGAAGAGCTCACGGACGTGTGGTGGTGCGTGCCCACTGAACGAGTACTCAATCTCCCCATTGGAGCCCTCATCCAGGTCAGTGGCATTGAGCTGGATGACCAGTGTGCCAGCAGGGGCATCCTCAGGCAGGCTCACTCTGTACGAAGGCTGGTCAAAGGCAGGCACGTTGTCGTTGGCATCCAGCACCGTGACAAGGATGTGGGCTGTGCCCGAGCGCTCAGGGACACCACCATCAAAGGCGGTGAGCAGCACCCGGTGTGTGCGCTGCTGCTCACGATCCAGAGCGTGCTCCAGCACCAGCTCTGCAAACTTGCTGGTGTCACTGCGCGTCTGCACCTCCAGGGAGAAAAAACCATTGGGGCTGAGCTGGTACGTGCGCACGGAATTGGTGCCCACGTCAGGGTCCTGGGCACTCTCGAGTGGGAAGCGGGCACCAGGCACCGCAGATTCAGCCACCTCCAGCACAAACTCCTGCCAGGGAAAGGTGGGTGCGTGGTCATTGATGTCCTGCACTTCCACCTCAACACGGTATAGCTCCAGTGGGCTCTCGACCAGGAGCTGCAGGTGGAGCAGGCAGGTGCCTTCCCCCTCGCACACCTCCTCCCGGTCGATGCGCTCGTTCACGAAGAGGATCCCGTTCTCCAGGTTCACCTCCAGGTGATGCCGGGCATCGGCCCGCGACACGATGCGGAACCGCCGCGCGGATAGGGTGGCCACATCCAGCCCCAGGTCCTCGCCAAGGTTGGCCACGAAGGCGCCGTGCTCCAGCTCCTCCGGCACCACGTAGCGCAGCTGCCCGGAGGTGCGGCGGGGAGCCGGGACCCCGCTCAGGAGGAGGAGGAGGACCAGGCTGCGGAGGAAGGTCTGCCCCTGCCTGCCGCCGACCCCCATGGTCCTGCAGCTCTCCACGACCTACTCCGATGCGATGCGGCA
This sequence comes from Nothura maculosa, assembly GCA_032353885.1. Classification (NCBI taxonomy): domain Eukaryota; kingdom Metazoa; phylum Chordata; class Aves; order Tinamiformes; family Tinamidae; genus Nothura; species Nothura maculosa. Next base: position 175,546 of record JAUBOD010000401.1, on the reverse strand, counting down.
GAGGCGACCCGCTCCAACCGTGTCCTCCCTCGCCTCTGTTCACCGCTTGCACTTCCAAGTAGTTTCGGGCTCCGGCGGGGTGAGGGAGAGCCCTGCCTGCCGCTTTAGCCTTAGCTTTAGCTCTAGCTTTAGCTTTAGCACCGTGTGGGTGGGCCGAAAGGCTGCCACTGGCGCCCACTTAACCTTTTCCCTGCAGGCTCGGGCACCTCTGGACTGCAGTCCGCCCGTTTTGCCCCCTTCCCCTCCAACACAACTGGTGCACAGGAGCCGGAGCAGCCCAGAGCGGGGATAGGATTAGTCCTGAGGTGGAGGCAACGTCCCGTTAAAGGCACTGGGAGCTGCGGTGGGACCACTCGGTGGCCCCTCTCCCGCCCCGGGAATTCCCTGCAGCTGCTGCGCCCCTGCCCACGTAGATTAAGAGGAGCCCGCAACGCGGTGGCTGCCAAATCCCCCGGCCAAGCCCCCCGCCGTGCTGGATCTAACCTTTACCAGATGGTTAAGCCCCTCCAGACTTGATTACATTTCTCTCCACACCGTTTTGCTTGTAATGCGGAGTTTTTAATTACCGGAGCAGGAGGATTACAGCCCTGGATAAAGCTGAGCCCATCAGCGCGGAGGCACGGAGAGACCCCCCCTCCTTTCCCCGCTCGCCTCCATCCCCGACACCCTGCGTGCCCAGAGCCCCCAGCCCTGATCCTGCCGCTATCCCGGTCACCCCCAATGGGCACCCTGAGCTCCAGCCCCACTCCCCCGCCGGGGTGCGATCGCAGCAGCCCCCTCTAGCTCCCACCCTTGGAGACCTGGGGGCAGATCCTTCCACCCCTCGGGGGCTACAGCCCCTGCGGGAAGCGCCCGCACAAACTTTGCCCGGGGGCGGAAAAGGCGGCAGGGAGGCGGGCGAGGACCGAGCCCTGGTGCCCCGAAGGGCGAGGGCCGGAGCCGGTGGCCACCCCTGCACCCCAGTACCGATTGCGGTGTTTTCCTTGGCTGATCCTGCTGCAGTCCGGCTCTCCAGGCACCCGAGCAGTTCCGCGCTTCGCTCCGCGCTGGCGGCACCGTCCCTGGGTGCTCCTTAGCGGGACGGACGGAGCCCCAGAGCCTCCCGCCCGCGGCTGATTAGGGCCCGGATAATCCCCTAACGATCTAGTTAAGGGATCGGCAGGGCTCGCAGCGGCTTTAGCTGTGCAGTGATATTTTACCGCTGTTGTCTCTGCCTCCCGGTCCCCCGCGGACTCCCGCAGAAAAGAACTGGCTGCCTCAACCACTCCCCACCCTCCGCCCCCGAAAGCCCCGCGTGGGAAGCGGAGTGCGGGGGCAAGCGGGGTCCTGGAGAGAGCACCAGGCTGCCGAGAGGGGTGGAAAGGGCTGCCAAGGGGCAAGCGGCTTTAAAAAGGGATATTTGTCCCCAGGGAAGCCCATACATGGGATGCGGCAAGCCGGGGTGGATGGTTAGGGAGAAGTGTGGGTCAGGGGGAGGAAGCGGAGCGGGACGCGAGGGCAGCGCGGCTCTATGGCAAGGGCAGCCAGCCCGGGTCACGCTTGGGATGCGGCTCTGGGCTCCGGCAGAGCAGTGGAGGACGCCCGGCAAGCGAAGCCCGGAGAGCGTTGGATGCTCCAGTCCTTGCCCCACCGCTCCCTGGAGCATCTCCAAAACCAGAGCCAGCCCCTTCCTCGCCTCTCAGCCCCTAAAGAGCGACTTTCTCCCACCTCATCCTTGCTCTGACCTCACTGTCTGCCCCCACTTCGCATTGCTGCCCACATCTCCTGGGTGCCCCCACAGGCCTCGGGGGCTGCCCAGGCAAGAGGAGGTGTTTGGGGGATGAGGAATTCCTGGAGAGGGGAGCAGAAGGCGGTGCAGAGGTTTACTCTGCATCAATCCTCTCCCATCTCCCACCAAGCACATGCTGGGAAATTCCCCAAGCCGCTCTCACCCCTTTGTCTGACTCAGATTAAAATATTAATTCTGCGCCCCCCCCCCCCTGCCCCCCGCAATCTGCTCCCGGAGGGATCCCTGCCCCCTGCTTCGCTCGGAGCCGCCATCCCCGCGCCTCCTGCCTGCTCCCGCTGCCCTTTCCCGGCTCCGCTTCCCCGCCGCCCCCTCCATTGCTCCACTCCACTGCTCCCCAGGCTCATTGCCGCTTCTCCGGGTAGGAGGAATCTGCCCATCTCCCCTCCCTCCCGCCTTGCTTTCCTCCCAGAGGGGCCTTCTAGTGCAATCTTGTTCCTCTTCTTCACCCCCTCAAACCCTGTGTGTGTGTGCGCGCGTGCTTCCTGACTCCCACACTCCCCAAATCCCACCAGGCCACCCCTCTGTACTCATTTTATCAACCCCTGCACTGCTTGTCCAGTCCTTCCTGGTCATCCTCTCCCCCATGTTCAGCGTTTTGGAGGATCTACGTGAAAAGTGGTGGGTTTGGGAGTGTGGTGGGTGTAGGATTGTTCCAAAGATCCCTTTCCTGGTGAGGAAAGAACCAGCAGGGAAATAATCCTAAGCTGGAGGGTGACCAGGGGATGCTGCAGTGGGATGGGGGCTGACAACCCACTTGGCATCCTATAGATTTTAAGTCCTCTCCTGTGACTGGGTCATCCGGAGAGCATTCCACTGTCACCCCAGTTCTGCCAGGGTGAGAAATCTCAGTGCAACTGCCTGCCTGTTGTTGGAAGAGGCTGGAGGCTAAAGCAGAAGAGAAGGGGAGAGGACACAACATCTTTCCCTGAGATGTCTTGGCAGAGGCACGTGGGAGGCCGAGTGCTGCAGGTCAGGGCTGACAAGCCTTGGCAGGCCAGCAGGGAAGCTCAGAGTGGGATGGAGCAGGAGACGCTGCAGGTTAGGACTGACTTGCCTTGGCAAAACAGCAAGTGTCTGTGTGGGGGTCATTGAGCTGCCTGCTGGCACCGAGCCTTGCGCAGCCACCGCTCACAACGCTTCCCTGCCCGCCGCACCCCGAGGCACAAGAGGAGTCTAAAAGCAAAACGTGCCCTTTTCTGAGCACGGGCTCCTTCCTCCAGGTTCTCCAAGGCCATGTGGCTCTGCAGCTCTCTTCCTGCTGGGAGTGAGAACTGTTGTAGTCTGGGGGACACCAGAATGAGGGGCTTCCATTTGAAGGGCAGAATGGGCCCAGCTGATGAGTGTTGCTTGTGCGGGAGACTTGGTTCTGTGGAGCCAAGAGGCTTCCTTGGTGATGGCTCCTGTCTGGGAGGCTTTGGCTCCCTGCACTCACTCAAGAAGATAAAATCAGCAGCTCAAAGAGGACGTTGTCCTGGTGGGTTTACCAGTGCTAGTGGGCAGTCAGCCATGCCTTGACTGCAACGTTGCAAGACATTAGGTGCTCATCAAACCAGGCTGACATCATCTTGGTGTCCCTAGTACACGAAAGCCATGGACAAGCTGGTGTCTCCAACAGACACCACCAAGAGGGTTTGGCTCTGGAACAAATGAGGTGTGAGCACAGGCTGAGAGAGAAGGGTCAACCTAAGGAAGAGAAGGTGAAGGGACATCTAAGTGGCTTCTTGGGCTCTCTAAAGAAAAGTTGGAGCCAGTGGCCTCTTAGACTGTAGGTACTGGATCGGAAGGAAATTCTTATTAGGTAGTGGCAAAACCAAAAATATTCACGATGAGAGTGGTTATACCCTGAAACGGGGACAAGAGAGGGGTGGGAACTGCTATCCATGGAGATATTCAAACCTCACCTGGATGAGACATCAAACAACTTAATTTACTGGCCATCCTGTGAGAAGCTGTTGAACCAGAGACCTCCAGAAAAAGCATCCCTGACCAAAATTATTCCAAGATCCCAGAAAGTTCCAGTCTGTCACAACCAAGAAATGACCCTAAAGGTGAAGGGACCTGATGCCCAGAGGCCTTAGTTTCATGAGAGTTCAGCTTTTATGGGCAAGGAGATATTATTTTTTTTGCAGATTCTTGGCCCACAGGTAGGATGTGGAGCTCTGGGGATACTGGGAACCCATTCCACCGGCATGACTAGAAATCCCAGTCCACAGGCTCCATTCTGCAATGTGCTCAAGTTGCTCAGCATCCTTCTATGCTATGACAAAGGCCAGGGGTGTAAGAAGGCCTTCCACAGCAGATAGGATCGGGCCCTGGGTACACTAAGGTTTTCCTGAATTTCCTGGTATTTTGTAGGTGGGAATAAGCTGAGGAAGCAAATCAGAGGCTGCTACTGATAGGATACATTAGATTCTCTTAGTCAGACATATATGGGAATGAATGCCCCAAATATTTCTGCCTAAGGTGGATGGAGGTTGAGACACTGTCTCAGTTCAGAGCAATCCTCTCTACTTTGGGGCATTTTTAGGACATGTGGGGATGGACCCTCTTCAGCGGTGGAGGACCTAGATCCGTTTGTATCCAGATGACCATTTGATCCGTTTGTAGGATACAGATTTCATTGGCAGCTCATAGAGAAGATATCTCCATTCCTGCTCAGCTTTGGGAAGGGACTTTCTTGCCAGTCCCAGTCCAAGGCTGCAAGCGGAGCTGGTTCCATGGCTGCTGTCTCACTCTTCTTGAAGGAAAAGACCTTGCAAGCAAGTCTCAGAAGAAAATACCTTAAAGGGACATACTTAAATGAAACAGGCTGAACTTTTTATTCAAAAGAAGCTGGAGGTGGTTTGACTGTAAGGTCAGAGAGAAGTCACTGGGAGGAAATGCTGAGGACAATGAGACATTTAAAGGCATAAGAACCAATGCTTGAAGTTAGAGCTTTGGACATCTTCATGCACTGAACACCAAGGCAGGACAAAACCATGAGAATGGTTGATATTTGCCCGTCTTTTGGTGTGCAGACCAGTTTGGGGCAGAAGACTGGGTTTCATCAAACTCATGTTTCCTGGTGCAACCGGATGAAATGGGAAGTTCTGCCCTGGGGAGAACATTCAAGAATGTTCAGTTTGATCTCACATTCTTCAGCAGAGAAACTGCTGTAGCCATCCCCTCTATGTTGGTGATCCCAGAAGACACTTGACCTTCCTATGAGAAGCAGCTCCTGTAATTGCAAGAAAGTCTCTTGTCAGCTTCTAAAGGGCTCCAGGGAGGAGATCGTAACCCTGATAACCTCTTTAGACAAAAGGCCTCCATGGTCCTGTGCTTGGTATCTGAAGTCTCCTCACCTCTTTTCCAGGTTCTGCCCTTGAGGATACGTGGCTGAATGCTCCACTCTCCATAGAAGATGGATCTATTTTGAGGAACATAACCACTTTCCTGGTAGAAAGCACAAGGGAAGGACACATCTGTGAGCAACATCAAGGTTTCTCCTGGTTTGGGGTTATGAAGGAGTTCTGTGTATCCACCAACTTGTTGCACAGCGTGGTGTGGATATATATTCATAAAGAAGCTCCCATCAGGAGACCCACTAGAAGAGACGACAAGGGCCAGAGTCTAAAGTAACACATGAAACTCTGGTGGCTGCAGAGCACTTTCAGGTGAACTTAGAAAGATGCTTCAGCACTAAACAGCAGCCAGGTAAAAGGAGGTAAAAGGTATTTGCAGACGATCCCAAGCTGGGTGGAGTGCCTGACACTCCGGAGGGCTGTGCTGCCATCCAGAGGGACCTGGACAGGCTGGAGAGTTGGGCAGGGAAGAACCTCATG
>JAUBOD010000401.1:114683-133021 GCA_032353885.1 Nothura maculosa | reverse complement strand
GATCAGGTCCCCCCTCAGCCTTCTCTTCTCCAGGCTGAACAGGCCCAGCTCTCGCAGCCTTTCTTCATAGGGCAGATATCCGAGGATTCGAGGCCCCTGATGCATCTGGACCAGATGCATCTGGTCACCCTGCACGGACTGCAAGCTGTGAGCTCGGCCGGGCCGCACCTCAAAGATGGGCAGCTGCTCCGAGTTCCAGGCCTGGATGCGCTCCGTGTCGACGTCCACCACGGTGACGGCGACTTCGGGGCACATCTGGGCGATGACGCTGCACGTGGGCCCCCCCACGTAGCCGGCCCCGATGCAGCAGATGCGCTTGATGGGCTCCATGGGCCCCGGCTGCCCGGGGCCGGCAGAGCGGGACTCGCGGGCACCTGCGGGAAGCGCCCGGGAGGCGGCACATGGATTAGCCGCTCCGGCAGGGCTGACATCCTGCTCGGAACAACACCCAAGGCGGGCAGGGGTGGGTGCCCATGGGGCGCCTGGCCCCGAGGGGCAGCATGCCGAAGGAGCTGGCAGATCTATGGGATCCGCACACAGGATGGAGGCTCTGCCACCGGCTGGCACCGCCATTCCTGCACTGAGTCTGCAGGGCCTCAGGTGCCGAGGGCACCGGCTTGGGGCAACCCTCGCCCCTCAGGGCAATGCTGAATGAGTGACACTAATGAGTGAGTGGCATTAATGAGTGACACTTGCCACGGTTGCCCCGGGATGGGGTAGGGGGCACTGTCCCCCTCCGTGTCTCACGGGGGGCCCCTGTGTGCGTCATGGGGGACACTGTCACCCTGCATGTCTCATGGTGGGGGCACTGTCACCCCGCGTGCTTCATGGGGGTTATGAGCAAGCAGGACACAGCCCAGGCCCAGCGGGACGGGCTGGCTCTGGGCTCTTGGACACTCCATGTCGACATCCGGTGCCCAGCACCGTGTCCCACCGTGTCCCCAGCACCGTGTCCCACTGAGGTGTCCCCAGCACCGGTCCTGCTGCAGCATCCCCAGCGCCGTGTCCCCAGCGCCCTGTCCCACCACAGTGTCCCCAGCACCGTGTCCCACCATGGTGTCCCCAGCGCTTTGTCCCACCGCAGTGTCCCCAGCACCGATCCCACCACAGTGTCCCCAGCACCGTGTCCCACCATGGTGTCCCCAGTGCCCTGTCCCACCGCGGCATCCCCAGCACTGGTCCCGCTGCAGTGTCCCCAGCACCATGTCCCCAGTTGCCCTGTCCCACCACAGTGTCCCCAGCACCGGCCCCACCATGTCCCCAGCACCAGTCCTGCTGCAGTGTCCCCAGCACCGATCCCACCACAGTGTCCCCAGCACCGTATCCCACCATGGTGTCCCCAGTGCCCTGTCCCACCGCGGTGTCCCCAGCACTGGTCCCGCTGCAGTGTCCCCAGCACCGTGTCCCCAGCACCATGTCCCACCATGATGTCCCCAGTGCCCTGTCCCACTGCGGTGTCCCCAGCACAGCGCCCTCCCTCTGTCCCTCTCCCTCCATCCCCACTGCGCCATGAGAGGCACCCAGCCGTGTCACCCCACGGGGCTCCCACGCACTGTGGGGTCCGCAGCCCCGCAGGCGCCCCCGCCGCCACCAGAGCCCCCTGGCCCCCATTAACCCCTAGCGCCCCCCGCTCCCCTTAAGGGCCCGCCCCCGCCGCGCCGTGAGCGGCAGCACCGCCAGCCAATGAGAGCGTGACCGCGCCGCGCCGTGGCCCAATGAGGCGCGCGCGCCGAGCGCAGCCGCTCGCGTCCTACCTCGGCGGCGGCCGCCGCATCCAGTGCGGGCCCCGGCGGCGGCAAAGGGGGCGGGGCCTCGGGGCGGCAAAAGGGGCGGGGCCCCCGGGGCGGCAAAGGGGGCGGGGCCCCGGCGGGGCAAAAGGGGCGGGGCCCCCGGCGGCAGCAAAGGGGGCGGGGCCTCGGGGCGGCAAAGGGGGCCGGGCCATGGGAGTCAGAGAGTTTTTATTGGCCAGCGCCGGCCCCGCCCCCGCGCCACGCCCCTCCCTCCTCAGTCACTGTCACTGTCGCCGTTGTCGCCGTCCGGCGCCGCCTCGGGCTCGTCGCGCAGGTCGGCGAAGAAGTCGTGTCCGGCGGCCGCCTTGCTGCTGAGCGCGCGCAGCGGCCCGCCGCGCTTCTTCTTGCGCCGGTAGTCGTCCACCACCATGGCGGCGAGCGCCGACGTGTCCCAGAACTTGATCTTCTGGTCGTGGGCGCAGCTGGCCAGGAGCGGCGCGCCGGGCGCCGCCGCCAGCTGCTCGATGGGCTCCCCCGGGTGCTGCCCCACGCAGCCCAGCACGCGGTTGGGCAGCACGTTCACCGCCCTGCGGAGGGCGCGGGAGCTGAGCCGCGGCGGCCAGGACCGGCCCATGGCCACGGCACGAGGCCCAACGCAGCCCCCGTGCGTCCCCGAGCCGCCCCTCGGCCCCAGGGCTCGCTGACCTGATGACTCCATCGAGCGAGCCCGTGCACACGATGTTCTCCGTGATGGGCACCATGCAGTCCACGGACTCGGCCCTCAGAGCGAAGCGGTCGCTGGCGGCCCCAAAGCCATCCCAGTTGAAGAGGTAGATTGTCCCCTCGCTGGAGCCGCAAGCCACTTTCTTACCTCTCTGAGCACAGTGGAGGAAGACAAGGTGGAGGCCAAGGATGTGGAGATCCAGGCTGCTGCCCTCAGGACGCAGGACCTACCTTGAGGAGCACAACCGACGTCAGGTCTCCGTTCTGTGGCTCCGAGAGCAGCTCAAAGCGCCGCCTCTTTATGTTGAAGACGCCCAAGGTGCCGTCGCCACTGCAGGAGACAAAGCGGGAGCCTCCTGGGGCGGTGCGGGCAGACAGCGGGAGCCCTGGCCATGGAGGAAGGGCCCGGGCGAGCGCAGGAATCCCACGGGGGCCCCACGGGACCTGGCCGTGAGCAGGAGCTTCCCGTTGGCATCCACCGCCATGGCGCTGATGTACTCCTCGTGCTGCTGCTCCTCCAGCACTGGCGCTCCCTTGCGCAGGTCCCACACCTTGAGCGCGCCGCCCTCGTCCCCCGTGGCAAACACGTGCTCCGTGACGGGCAGCACGCAGTTGAGCGCCGAGCTGCGGGCACCGGCATGAGCGCCGTGGCCACGGGGGGCGGCAGGGGCTCCCGGCGCCCACGCACCTGTGAGCCTTGGGGAACCGCGTCTCCAGGCAGCCCGCCTCCACCGCCAGCACCTGGATGGACTTGTCCTTGGACACCGTGAAGAGCTCTGCAGAGGGGGCGGCGCCGCCGTCACCCTCATGCCCCGGTGCTCCCGCGGGGGCCGCGCGGCGCCGCGCACTCACTGTGCCCGTCCAGCGAGAAGGCCACGTCCCTGCACGACTTCAGGTGGTGGCCCGAGGACCAGAGCTCCCGGGTTTCCCCTGGCGTGCACGAGTACGAGAACCTGCCGTGGTGCGACAGGGAGGCTTGGCATGGTCGCAGCACCACGGGTTTGGCCCGCACCGACCCGAGGTCCAGACCAGGGTCCGGACCACACCGACCCGGGTCAGGCTGGCACCATCCCAGGTCCAGCCCGCACTGCCCCAGGTCTGGCCCAAACTGACCTGGGACTGGCCCGCTCTGACCCGGGGTCTGGTCCGTTCTGACCCGGGGTCCGGCCCAAACCAACCTGGGTCCGGCTGGCACCACCCCGCGTCCAGCCCTGGGTCCAGCCCAAACCGACCAAGGAGTGGCCCTCTCCGACCCGGGGTCCGGCCTGCACCGACCCAGGGTCCGGCCTGCTCTGATCCGGGTCCAGCCTTGGGTCCAGCCTGCACTGCCCCAGGTCCGGCCTGAACCGCCCCAGGTCCAGCCCAAACTGCCCCAGGTCCGGCCCGCTCCGAACTGGGGTCCGGCCCAAACCGACCCGGGTCCAGCCCTGGGTCTAGCCTGCACTGCCCCAGGTCCGGCCCGAACTGCCCTGGGTCCAGCCCGCTCTGACCCGGGTCCCGTCCCGCACCGCCCCAGCCAGCACCGCCCCGGGTCCCGGCCCGCTCCGCCCCGGCCCCCGTCCCGCCCGTCCCGCTCACAGGTAGACGTCGCCGTCCACGTCCCCCGCCGCCAGCAGGGCCCGCGCCGGGTGCAGCGCGATGGCGTTGGCCGCCGCTTCCAGCACGATGTCCTCGGGGGTGTCCCGCGGCCGCGGCTCGCTGGCCGCCGCCTCCTCCTCGTCCCCTGCGTCCTCCTCGTTGCCGCCGGCCGCGCAGCCCCGGGGGGACGCGGGGTCCCCCCGCGCCGCTTCCCGCCCGCCCGCGCTCGCCATGCCGGGCGCCGCCACGCGCCGCGCTCTGCGCATGCGCGCCGCCTCATTTGCATACAACACATGATTTACATACAGCGCGCCCTGCCCCGAGGGCCCCGCCCACTTCATTACGTCACGGGGGTCATTTGCATGCGGCGCGCCACAGGCTCTTGGCGCCGCGCGGCGCCTCCCGCCCTCGGGGCCGGCTATAGCCTAGCGGTTACTTCGGCAATTTGTGAATTCCTCGCAAGTTTCGCCCCAATCGGGGTTCGATCCCGCGGGCACCCCTGGCCCCTTTTGTGCCTTAATTTAGCTCCTTTTTAACGGGTCTTTTTTCTTTAGCTCCTTTTTCAGTCGTCTTTTCTTTTCTCTTCTTTTTTTCTTTGTTTTCCTTTGCACACCAGGCTCCTGCTGCCCCACGCAGCAGCTCCCTTTGCAGCCTGCAGCACCACCAGGGCAGCCAGACCAGCCTGGAGAGCCCCTGGGAGCTGCCTTTTCCCTAACAGCCCCTTGTCCCAGGAATGGTGCAGCCAGGGCCTGGCAGCAACCAAGGGCCAGGGGAGCCCTAGGGCAGCTCCCCGCCTTTCAAAGGCTCATCTGTAAGAGACAGGCATCAACTTTGGTTGTTGGCACCCTCCCCTGCCAGAATATCTTGATAACAAAGGCCTGGTAACCCAGCACCCTAAGGTTAGATCCCTGTGGAGGCTTAGCATTTCCTTAGATAAGGCTGCTTTAAGGGTACTTTTAAGCTATTACTATTTCCCCAAGCATTAGGACAGCCTGGATCTACTCCCCCGTCTCTTAACTGCCCCTCTGCTCCCCCTTTCATAGAAAGGGTAAAAACAAGGGCTCATTTCTCCCTCATTTGTTTGTGCAGGAGCATCAGCAGTTAAGTACAAGCTTAACTGCAAATCATTTCAGGTTCCAATGTGTGCGAGACACCAGCCTGGGTAAAACTTGTGTCCCTCTTTGCTCCCACATAAGGACATTCTCCATGAGAGCTACCTGAGGCTGAGCAGAGATGGCTCTGCCCTGTCGAGGGCAGCAGCAGCCCTGGTTCTGAGCTGGGGAAGTCATGGGAAAACTGGCACAGCCCTCCCAAGTGAGGGAAGGAGCAGGAGCTCTCACCCTTCACTCAGGCACCCACTCTGCCCACACACACTCCTTGACATTCCCTCAAAGTTAGTGCAATTTTATTGCAGGTACAAGGGTTACAAATCACAGGCTGCAGAGCTGGCTCCAGAGTGGGGAAGAAACTGGACACGCAGCCGCCCAGCATCTCTGGAGCAGAGCTGGAGACCTCCGGAGCAGAGAGAAGATCGCACAGGGGACACAGAGGAGAACGCAGCCTGCAGCACATCAGCAAGCTCTAGAAACAGCATCCAGGGAGCTGGGGCACCAGCAGGGTGGGATGGGATGGAGGATGGGATGTAGGGAGGCAGCCACAGCTTCAGTACTTCGGCCTTTTCACCTCCACCCTGAAACGAGATGTGTAGACAATGCTGGTGAGGAGGGCAGAGGCCACAGAGCTGACCAGCTACTCACCAGCTACACTAATATACTAACCCATCAGCCTCCAGCTTCTTTCTCTTCTCAATGATCTGCAGGAGAAAAAAAGAGAAAGAAAACACAAGCTCTGTCACTGAATGCAGATGGCTGCCTGCAACCAGCCCAGGGCAACTCCCTTCCATAAGGACGAGGCCCCCTCCTCAAGGCAAAGGCAGGATGGAGCTCAGATCTTCAGCACTGGGCTAGAGCCAGCTGGGGTATGGGAAAGCTGTGCCAGGAGCTGCCCAAACCCTAGAAGGGCCCGGCCTGTTCCCTCTTTGCTCCACCTAGGCCAGCAAGGACAGGCTGTTTTCTTGGCTTGCTTGGTCTTGCTTTCTCCTAGGCCATCTTATGCCATCAGGTTGTCCACAGACAGCCATGTTCACCTCCTGACATGACTCTTCTGAGTTCCCAGCACTGCCAGCTGGGAGACAGGGAGCCAGTAACACACACAGTCCCCTCCAAGCCCAACCAGGTGGCTCGGAAACTCTCATCTGTGGCAGAGTCCTAGGGCCCTGAGCAAAGGCACCCTGCAAAAGAGCTGCAAAAGAACCAGAGCCTCTGGCTACCTCCTTTTTCCTGAGATCCCCAAGGAGCTGGGTCTGGATATGACCTGGTAAAGGGGGAGTCCAGAGAGCCAGCAAGTGCGGAGCTCGGTGGGGACCGCAGGATGTGTGAGCAGCCCATGGCCCTGGCAGCACCCAGGCACTCACCGCACTGATCTTCTTCCACTGCCGGTCCAGCTCTGCCTTGTCGTTCGTCTCCTTGAAGCGACGCGTTTTGCGCCCCTCGGACATCTTGATTCCGTACTGGAATGCCGCTCTGGGGAGGAGAGATGGAGAGCTCAATACGCAGAGCAGAGGCACTGGGCACACAGCGGGGTGGACACTCAGGTCTGCTCCGCTTATAGACCTGGCTTGGAGCCCCGAAAACAGCGGCTGGGCTGAAGTCTCAAAGGGAGACACCAAGAGCAGAGACAAGGCACCAGATTTGGGGTACCGTCCTCTAGCCCTCAAGAGGGGATCCTCTCTTTGATTTAACCTCCCCCAGGGCACAGGCTTGGCCAGTCCCCACCTAGACCCCTCCCCTCCAGCTCCATCCTCCCGCCCTTCAGAAGCGCTGCACTCACTTGGGCAGAGCCTCTTTGTTGTTCATATATTCACTGTACTCCTCCTGCGTGTCAAAGTCCCAGCGGCCCAGGGGCCCTTTCTTGTTACCCTGCAATAAAACAAAAACACAGTCAGTGTTGCTCCTCATTCATGTTTCCCAAGGCTTCTCAAGCAGCCTGTGGACGCAGGAAAGATCTCAGCCTCCCATCAGCTCCAGTTCAATGCTATAAAGAAGGATTGTAGCGTCAAGCCTGGGTTTGGGCCCGATATCTCTGCCCTGAGGAATCCCAAAGATGAGATGCTGTGGAACAGGGAGTCAGGAGATTGTCACATCCCAGGGGCTTCTCAACCCAGTGGCAGGAAGCAGTGCCTATTTGCTCCCCAAAACAATAGCTACAGAATCACAGAATGGTTGAGGTTGGAAGGAACCTCTAGAAATCATCTAGTCCAACCCCTCTGTTCAAGCAAGGACACCTACAGCATGTGACACAGGGTCACACAGAGCCCTTCAGAAAGCCCTGCAACACGTTCACCATCCAGCTCCACATATCCAGCCACTCTGCACAAGCAAGTTCCCCTTCTGTGGACTCCTCTGAGCCTGCACTGAGGCCTGGCTCGCTTGCCAGGTCCAAAACATAGCATACCTGATCCATTTTGCTGTAGTCCACTTCTTCATCACTGTCCACAGCCATATCATCCATTCTGTGAAAGGAAAGCAGGACGAGTGCTTGGAGAGGGCTCCTCAGGACACGGGTGAGGACCTCCCGACACAGCAAGCTGATGGGAGCTCTCCCCAGCATGGAGGATGGGCCAAACAGGGACTACAGGGACACTGTTACACGTGCAAACCCTGGGGGTAAACCTGGACCACAAGGGCATTGAAGTCAGATTAAATTATCCCATCCTAAAATAACTCTGCAAGCTGAAAACTATGGCCAGACCTCAATGAGAACATCCTTTACCAGGACACCAAGCAGACTCCAAGCCCCCTGCACTGGGGAAAGGACTGGAATAGGCAACAGGATCCAGGTTTCTAGCAGAGACCTGCTGAGAAAGTCCCCCCTAGCTGGACCAATGACCCAGAGGGCATTTTACCAGTTGTAGAGGGTGGCAGAGCCAGCAGGTGCCAGTGGGGCTAACGTGCGAGCTCCTGCTGCCAGAGAGCAGCAGCCCTATGGCGTGTCCCACTCCCACCCTGGGGCTCCCTTACGTGGCCGGGTAGCACTCAGCGTAGCTGTTGGACATGCCAAAGAAGTCGCCCAGTTGCTTCTTGTCTTCTGGCTTCTTCAGCGTGACACTGGTTAAGGAAAACGACAGCAGAGCAGCACTCTGGAGCCCCACAGCAAAGGGCACAGCCAGGCAAAGAGCAACTCACAGAATCACAGAGCGGCTGAGGTTGGAAGGAACCTCTGGAGATCGAGTGCAATCTCCCTGCTCAAGCAGGGATGCCAACATGTGGCACGGGGCGGCATCCAGGCGGGTTTGGAGACCTCCAGAGAAGGGAACTCCACAACCTCCCTGGGCAGCCTGTTCCAGGGCTCTGTCACCCTCACCATGAAGTCTTTCCTCTTATGGGGATGGATCCCCACAACCGTACGCTTGCTCCACCACAAAGCCCTGCGGGCAGGCAGGCTGCTAAAGGATATGTTTCTGTTCCTTCCCAGCCAGCAGCTCCAGCAAACTTCTCGTTGATGGATTTGATGAGCTCCTTGGCTGAGGCAGGTCCTGGGGCAGAGAGAGCAGCAGAGTGAGTGTTGCTCACCAAGCAGCCCGTCTTGATACACGTGCAGGGCTGCCAGGAGCTCCCTCCTGCAGCACCGATCCATACAGCCTCCTGTGGCAGCCACAGGAAGGGACGGACCATCCCTTCCTTCATCGACCAGCACTTGCAAGGGGCAATTTTTGCAAGACTGATCCTAAGACTTCCTTATTTACCCTTAAACTTCATTATTTACAGCCCACACAAGCTGGTCTACTGGCAGAAAGAATTTTGCACATACATTCAGGCAGGCCTGGCATGAACCAGCCTGGAGGCACAAGGCTCTTTACTCCCATCCCTCGGGGCAGGCAGTTCCTCCTGTTATACTGACCTATGTGGTACCCCAGAGAGCTCAAGCAGGCTAAAGAATTGGAGCTAATTAGCCCTTCTGCAGCCTGCGATCCCAGCCAGCCTTGCTCAGACATCCAGCCTCACTCAGACATCCACAGGACTTGACTCACCCTTGTCGATGTCTGCAGGCTGGAAAGAAAAGCAAGAGATATCAGTGTTACCAGACTCATTCCAGTCCAGCCTTACTGCTGAAGAGGACAATTTCCCAGCCACCCACCAGCCCCTGGCTCTGTGAGACAGGGCTCAGCGACTGCTAAACATGGGCACGTCTGGTGACATGACCAGGGAGACACCACGAGCCCTCAGAGCACTAACCCCCAGAAACTCCAACTTTCTAAGGCAGGACTCACCTCGTCATCGGCCTTAGGTTTCTCAAAGTAACTGTGCCTCTTCTTTTCCTCCTCGCGCTCCCGCTCGCGCTCCCGGTCTCGCTCCCGGTCCCTGTCGCGCTCCCGGTCCCGGTCGCGCTCCCTGTCGCGGTACCTCTCCCGCTCCTTCTCTCGTGGCACCTTCGCAGTGGAGGGAACGTAATCCCCAATGTCTTCAAAGATGCTAGAGAGAGGGAAGAAAGCCTCCAGTTAGGAACGTTGCAGCAGGAGTGGCCACAACAACTTCCCCTTGAACTGCAGCTTAATGAAGATGCAGCAAATGTGAACAAATTGTCAAGGATGCCCACAGGCTTCCATATCTATCCATGGGTATCTCTCCTCTCTCCTACTGCCTGGATTTGCTTCTCCTGTAGTCGAGGAGAACACAGAGCCTTTGCGTACCTCAAATCTGAACGAAAACCAGGTCTTGCCCCTAGCTTTATCTTAAAAACAGCTCAAAGAAATGCCATCTGGAGAGGCACCTTGCTCCAGATGCCCTCCACGCAGTCCTCTCCCAATCCAGAGAGATTCCGAAGAGCAGAACACCACAAACCAAAAGCCCTAGGGGAGTCACTTACTTCATATCAGCTTCAGGGGGTTTCTTCTCATCCAGCTTCCCTGCAAAGACACACCAGCAGTCAGCATGGCTCGTTCTCCACCTCACGTACCCTATTTCACTGCTCCTACTCTGCTTCCTAAGTTCCTGCAAGGCTCTTGGCGAGCTCCTGAGGTTCCTACATCACAGGAGACCCTCTCAGGCAGCTAACACCGTCCTCCCTCCCTGACAAAGGGCTGCTCACAAGGAACAGTGACTTAACCACGGAAGAGGCAACAATGGCAACCGTTGCAGCTCAGAGTTCCCAGTCCCTCCTGGCCCTAGAGCCTGGGGACTATAGGAAGTGACCGTCCTCCACCTCAAGATGCAGTGAAGTCCGATGCCACCCAAACACATCCCGCTCTTTCGAACTGTGGTTCAAGCAAAATTCCCAGCTAGGGGAGCTCCTACCTTTGTCTTTCTTCTTGAGCTTCTTGTTGCGGGTCCCTTGCCTGAGATAGGAGAGGATCTGCGTCAGTTTGCTGATGACGATGTCATTTGTGGTCAGCGTAGTTTGTGCCTGGAAGAAAGCCCCAAAGGAGCAGCTGATTCTCTAGCCAAGCAGCCCTTGTTGCCAGGCCCTGGCCAATTTAGCCCAAAGCAGCTGGGAAAGCTGGATGCACGCCGGGTACCTCCATAGTGGGGCAGTCGGCCTTGCTGCGGATCAGCGTGGTTGGGATATCGGTATCGGCGTATTCATCATCCAGATCCACCACGTAGGCCATCCTCCCCGGCAGGAAGAGCTCGTTGCGCTCGTAGGCCTTGCTCTTGAACAAGATGCGGTAGATGTTCCGCCCTGCAGGAAGGCAACGAGTGAGAGAGCCACGGAGAGGGCCAGGCTGAGGCATCTGAAGCCAAAGAGATCAGCTGCTAGCAGAGACACTTTCTCCAGCCCTCAAAATCACTGTTTCTAGTCCACAGAGCCAGAGCCTCTTGTCCAACAAGTTAAGACTTTCATTGTTCCATCCACCCTACAAGATTTCTCCCATCCCTCATGGCATAACCTACGCAAGGCGGCGAGCAGCCACATAATACAGTCTTACCCAATCGAGTCTTAAATTCAATCTTGTTTTCAGGATCTTCATCTTTCCTAAAAAAAAGAGCAGTGTAGAGTGAGTGCTTGCCTGTTCCCTCCTTCCCTCCAACACCCTCAGCCACTTACTTGGTTTCTTTCTGGGGCTTCTCCATCATTTCCTCCTCCTCCTTCTCTTTGCTGGCAATCTCAGCTCGTACCTGGCCACAAAGCAAGTCCAAGCATTACAGACCAACGCTCATGGGAAGCACCAGAAGTTCCTCCTCCAGATCCCCACCTCCTTTAAATCCTCTGTCATAACCATGGCTATCCCAGGAATACGCTCAAGAGTCTGTGAGCAGCGACTACCACCTTCTCCTCACCCTCCAGCCCTTGAGAAGAACAGGACGGACAGGGAAATACATGTGAAATTGCCCAGCATGACACGTGGGCCCACCTTCTGCAGCAGCGCAAAGTCCAGCCCCTTCACCAAGTGAGTGTGCTCCATGTCACCACCCAAGAACTTGGACTCCTGGATCAGCTGCCTCCTCTTCTCCGCGGCTGACTTGTCCCTGTGCAAGGAGAAGGGAGGCGGTTGGGAGAGCGGCAGCAGAGTAGAGGAGCGGGACGAGGCCGGGCCCTCACGTACGCCTCCGCAGTGGGCCCCACAGCTCTGTAGTTGGCAGTCGTGCTGATGAGCTCCGTCTCCTCGTAGTCCTTGTTGACGCCGTCTCTCCTCTCCTTGGCTCGGTCCCGGTACTTCTCGGCCAGCTCCCGCTCCCGCTCTATCTCCTGCTGCCGCAGCTTTGCGTAGTAGCTGCATTGGAGAAAGAGCTGGGTGTTGGAGCTGCAGCATCACAGGGATGTGATGGGAAGCGTCCCCCGATGCACCCGTTTCCCTGTTTACCTTTTCTTCTTCCTTCTGCGAGCAGCCGGATCCTCATCCTCGTTGTACTCCCGGGGCATCCTGCAGAGGAGCGAGCAGCAGCACACGCCGTGAGCTGCACAGCCTCAGAGGCAGCGGCACAGAACGGGTGCAACAGGGCACGGAGGGGCCCAAACGTTCCCACGGAAAAGAGCCCTGGCTGCCTCTTTAAATCCTCCACAGAAGTTAAAAAACAAACAAAATCCTACTCTGATGATGTTAATAGTTCTGGCTTATTTATCAAGTTAGCTGCATCAATGGAGAAGCAGCCTGTAGGGAGCAGAGCAAAGACCTCCCCACAGACCCTGTATGCATGGGCCCTCAAATACCCCGTTACAGAGCGCAGGGGCAGAGGGACGGGCACTGACAAAGACGTGCATGTGTGTACACGTGTATTTGTGTGCATGTGTACACATGTGTGTACATGTGTTTACGTGTGTGTGTACACATGTGTTTATGTGTGTGCATGTTTACGTGCGTTTACGTGTATTTCTGTGTGTGTTTATGTGTGTGTTTATATGTATTTATATATGTTTTTACGTGTATTTCTGTGTGTTTACGTGGGCCGGGCAGCCCCGCGGGGCTCCCACTACTCACTCATGGTGGCGGGACTTGGAGGGCGGCGCGGCGGCCGGCGTGGCACGAGGCGTCATGAGCAGCTTGCGGAAGTCCTCATTGGTGAGCTTGGACCTGCGTGGGGAAGCAGTGGTCACGGCAATGGTCACCGCAGTGGTCACGGCGCGCGGGGCCGCCCGTGCCGCGGTACTCACTGGTGGAAGGGGTGCGCGTCGTCCACATCGTGCCCGTCAGGGGCCAGTGGGTTGGAGAACGGCTCGTCTGCAGGGGAAGGAGCAAGGGAAGGAGCAAGGGACGGAGGGCAGCGCCCGCAGCCACCCTCGAGCCCCGCACGGTCACCCCAAGACCCCTGAGGACTCCCTGAGACCCATGAGCCCCGCGCGGTCTCCCTGAGACCCCTTTAGGTCTCCCCAAGCCCCTCGAGGTCTCCCCGAGATCCCCGAGGTCTCCCCAAGACCCCCGAGCCCCGCGCAGTCTCCCCGACACCCCCGAGGTCCCCTCGAGCCCCCTGAGGTCTCCCCGAGCCCCTCGGGCCCCGTGCGGTCTCCCCAAGCCCCTCGAGGTCTCCCCGAGCCCCCCGAGCCCCGCGCGGTCTCCCCGACACCCCCGAGGTCTCCCCGAGCCCCTCGAGCCCCGAGCGATCTGCCCAAGCCCCCCGAGGTCTCCTCGAGCCCCTCGAGGTCTCCCCGAGACCCCCAAGCCCCCGAGGTCTCCCTGAGCCCCCCGAGGTCTCGCCGAGGTCGCCTCGAGCCCCCCAAGCCCCCCACTCACTGTCCCGCTCCGGCATCTTGCCCCGCTGCTCTCCACAACACCGCACCGAAAGCGCCGCCCCCCGCACGGGCCGGGACCGGGGCCGCCATCCCGGCGCTCAGGCCCGGCCTGCGCCGCGCTCGGGCCCGGGACGGATCCGGGGACGGGAGCGGAGCAGCGAGCGGGGCCCGAGGGGCAGCGCCCGCCCCGGGGCGCGCGGGGTCCCGCCTCCGGGAGGGGGGGCAGGGCTGGTGAGGAGCCCCCGGTGCTCGAGGGGGCCCCTGGCCCTGCCCTCCCTGGGGGCAGAGCAGCGTTTCCCGGTACGGCCCCCCCGGGACGGGGTGTGGGGACGTGTCCCCCGGGGGTATGTGCGGCCCTGTTGCCCTCCTCCCGCCTCCCCCCCGGGGTATGTGCGGCCCTGCTGCCCCCCTCTCCTCCCCCCGGGGTTATGTGCGGCCCTGCTGCCCTCCCCTGCCCTCGCCCTGCACCCCCTTAGGGATCTCTGGGCCCGTAGCCACCTCGCACTGACCCCATTGGGCTCAGGGGTCCCCAAATCCTCTATGCTGTGTGTGGCACCTCATTGTTGACGTGAAAAACGTGACCCAAACCATAACAGTGGCTGATGTTTATCCTGGTAGGTGAGGGCGGCTGGTGCGAAACTCTGGTGGTTGGGGAGGGCCCTTGGGGGTCCCCTAAGTGCCCCCTGCCCCGGCTGTGTGACTGAAGGGAGGGCTGCGCAGAGCCCCCCCCGCCGTGAGGGCTTCCAGCAGCTCTGCAGCAGGTCAGGCTGCTAGCAGAGTTCAGTCCTTGGCCAGCAGCAATGGAAAATGTTAGGAGAAAAGAATCACAAACCACACAAAGAATTTTTCCTATTTATTCAAGGTTTTTTTTTTTTTAAATTTTTGCTTTGTATTGAGATGGCTGTTCACATCCGTGCTCGATTACTTAATAAATCAAGTTACGGTGTGGGGGGTTTCTGCGAAAGGGCCAAGGCAGGCGCTCCAGGAGGGACCGGCAACGCACCCCAGGCAGGCAGCAGCTCCGAAATGCATCAGTACAGGGCTTCGTTATCAATAGTTGCATTTCTCCCCTATAGTAGAGGAAAAAGTCATGGATTTGTCCTGTTCCTGCCTGCAATATTCTTTAGTAGCACAGAGCAAATTGCACTGGGCCATTCCCCCCCAAATTAAAGTAGAGTGGCTGGGAGGGAAAGACAAGTGCTCGATCCTCCCTCATGCCCGGGAGGTGGGAGGGTGGTGATGTCCACAGAAATGGGCAGCTTGGAGGAGTAGCCAGGGTGCCTTCAATCAAGGATGAGGAGCTCTCACAATGTTGTGCTGGGGAATCGATGGTAAATCAGTCCCCTGGGAGTGGGTTTGAGGGAGGGTTGACAAGCTGGAATGGTTGGGCTTGATACATGAAACAAGTGCCCTGGTTCATCTGGTGGAGTCAATCGCTGTAGAAATACAATATGTGAGGTGAGGGAAGAGCAACGTCTGTTCTTTTACTGCGACATTTCAGCACTTCAGTGAGGATGCAGTTTTGGAAGACTCTGTGTCGAATGTGACAGGATTTTCCTCTTGGTAACCTCCTGAGCTCGGGCATCTCGTACCGCCTGTCACTGCTTTTATTTGCTGGGCTCTTTCAAAGGGAGGGAAGAGAGGATTACAGGAACCGTTTGGGTTTGGGATATGAGGATCTGGACAGCATCCCTGTTTTGTGTGCCTTGTGAACAGGGCTGCCTTACAGGCTTGCTCCTAGGCCACTGACAATGACTTAGTGGCAGCCAGTTGACAACTTCCTTGTGCTTTAACGTGATTATCCCCAGTGTTGGTTCTTCTCCTGCAACATCTATAAAGACCTATGCCTTCTTACTTAGCGAAGTGCATTTCTTTCATGTCCATTAACACAATCAAGTCTTTGACCCTTTATTTTTGAGAAAATAACCCTCTTTTTCCCCTGTGTCTATTTGCAACCCTTTGAAGCCCGGGCCTTTGGCAGCGCTATGGATCAGCCGGGCTATGCGAGAAGCGCCTGTGCCCAGGGCAGCAGAGAGGGGCCGAGCAAGGCCGGGGCTCCGCAGAAAAACGCCTACGCGCGGCTCGTGCAGCGGCACCACAGCGGCCGCTTCCGCTCCTACCTCAACCACATTGCCCAGAAGATGCAGCTGGAAGAAACCGCCCCCGGAGACCCCAGCTCGGATCCGGATCCCTCCCCAAAGAGAGGCCTCGGGAAAGAGGGCATAGCGCGGAACGGCTTGAGCCTGCATGGATATTCTCCGGTGAGAACGTCGCACCTGGAGCACCCGCTGCCACCTGGGTTTGAGAAACTGAGCGAGGAGAAAGGCCAGACCTCTCTGAGAAGATGTCACCGTAAAAAAGATGCTGGTTTTAACCCGGAAGATGACGGGGAGGTGGAGGAAGGCTGCTACTTAAACCAGCATGGAGCTGCAACCGACTTGTTAAACACGGGCGATGCCCTGGGTGGGAGAGTCTCGAACAGCCTGAGACACAGTGCAGCCCTGCAGAAGTCTTCTGGCTCTGAAGAGAGGGACGAGGAGGACACGTGGAGGAGGAAACACAAGAAACGAGGCAAGTGTCCTGCCGGCACAGACCCAGCAGCTGGACACTTGTTGACTGAGCAGTTTAGTGGGGATTTGCTGGCAGCAAATGCCAGGAAAACGAGTCACTTGTCGGCAGGTCCAATCCAAGGTGAGTGCGAGCTAATGAACTATTTGCTGCAATTACTGTGGAGCTGAATGTGGTATCTGTTAGTCATGAGTGAGCTGACGTGTGCCAGTTCTGCTCAGTCCAAGTTAGTCAGGCCTTAGTTACCTGTGGGTGGCTTTGTCCTGGTTTGCCAGCGAGCCCTGCTGTGTGTGCAAACGGGTGCGAGTGGCTCTGTGTGGAGCCAACTCCGTTCTGGAAGCACCTAATCCTCTTGGCATGAGCTCTATGGATGCGGCTTCCAGGAACGGCTCAAGGCTTCGAGAGCCTCATTTCTGTGGTATCGTGTCCAGATTAAGGCTGCTGCATCCGAGCTGCTGGAGGGCTGGGCAGCCCAAGTGCATGGAGTGCTCGGGGGCTGAGGTGCCTGTCTAGTTCCTCATTTTGGCTATGGGGTGTTGACCCCAATGGTTTTGTTGTTAGGAAAGAGACCACATCTTGTTATACAGTGGATGTCTCTCAAGTGCAGTGTTTGGGGAGGGAGTCTATTTATGGACATACAGCATATCAACAAGCAGCAAAGCCAGGCACTTTACGTCCCTTGGTGCAAGGGGTTAAAACTTCCTCTGAATGGTATTTATGGTGGGTAGCCTGCACTTATACAAGCTCCTGCTGCAGGAACTCATAAATGTCACTGCGTTAAATTCTCTGTAACAAGTAGTAAAGAGATCAATATTTTTAGCGGAGTAAGATGGGCCCGAGGCTTATCACAAGTCTTGGATTGGAAATCAAGTAAATTTTTAACTAAATGAGTCTTGTAAAACTATGTTCTGTTACTTGAGAGTGGCAAGTAATGCACTTAAATGGTTTGCTGCGTTCTTGAGGTTGGGAAAGTATATTGTGTGCTTAAGTTGGTAAACTTTCATGAGTTCTTGCAAGACAAATTGTAATTAGACATTTTAGCATGAGCAGATTATGTTAATGTTAGTTGATGATGTTGATTGTTTTGGAATTTTTTTGCATGCCTCATTGTAACACTTCTGTATTTATTATACAAGGCTGTTTTAGTCGGTTTTACTGCCCTTTATTCCTCAGGAAACCTCGTAGCTTTGGGTGAGTGGGGAAGAGCAGTTAATAGACATTCCATGCTAATGTTTAATTTGGGCTTGTTAATGCTAAATGACGCCCTTTGCAGAGGTTTCATCTGACACTGCAGACTAATTGCATGGCTGTTACAGGAGGCTTGAGCCTTGGCACAGAGCAGACCAAGCTGGTCTAAATTGGGGCTGCTGTGGCTCTAAGCTCTGCTTCTCTTCCTTCTGCCAACACAGGTCCTGCTTGATCCTGCAGTGAGTTGGTTCAGGAATGAAACCATCAGAAAGCAAAGAAGCCCAAGCAAAGTAAATAGCTTTCAGTTCCTAAGGCTGCACATTGGTGTATGGGCCCTCACTTTGTGGGCAGGAATTAGGGCACCTTTCTAAGGGTGGTGCTCCCATGGGAAAGGTGTCGGGCACATCTGCATCTGTCTGGGTGTCTTGTGCTGTGCCACAGGTTGTTGCTGCATCCTTGAGGCCTCTCCTGGGATGGCTGCTCCCAACTGGAGCTTCCTGGAAGCAGCCTTGCTTGAGCACTGTCCTGCCTGAGGGGCTCTGACCTTGGTGGAGGGCTTAGCTGGCATTTCTTGTGTTCCCAACCCAAAGCCAATCCTGCTCCATGGAAACAGGGTCAGGTTCTCTGGTTTTCCTTCTGAAACAAACACAGGGGCCTGTACTGAGCTGATCATCAGCTCATGAAGAGCTCCTGGGGAGGTGATGGAGTCCCCAGGGGAGAAGTTATACATGAGAATGTGCTGCAAAGCCTTGATGTTGCTGTTAAACTCTTTATATTCCATCTCCTTTCCACCCTGAAGGATCAAAGTTGATTCGGATGATTTTTTCTAGACTCAAATTTGGCCTGGATTGATAAACTTGTTCCAAGCAGTGGCTCTTTCATGGATTGGCTGTGTTCATGGAGCAACCTGCAGTGGTTTGTGCCTTGTTTTCTGTGGCTCTTAGGCTGGTGTGGTAGATGTTTTTCTGCTGTGGGAGGAGTGTGATCTTATCAACCCCTTGCACTCCTCCTGGAAAGCCCCTCTTGTATCAGGAAAACAAAAATTATCTATTTAAAGAGCGAGGCTAATAAAGGCATAAGTGAATTAAAAAGACTTTTTTCACCACAAATGAAAAGGTCCCAAATTTCAAGAAATGGCATGTGTAAAACGCCTTAATGGAAAGTCTAGAAGACTTAAAAGTGTAGCTCTGAAAATGATAGGTGTATATGTGCTTTTTTTTAGCCTAAAACAAAACTCTAGCCTGACTTTCAAAGCGAGCACCTGCAGCTCTCTGCAGCTTTAGCTGGATTCGGGTTGTACAAACGCTCACAAGCCAGTTATTTATT
>JAUBOD010000401.1:89261-99547 GCA_032353885.1 Nothura maculosa | reverse complement strand
TGGGACACCTTGCCAACCCAGCATCAATTGTGCACAAGTGACACAGCGACATCTGCAAGAGCCCTGGCCACAACTGCCCTCCCCATCGTCTTTGTCCGGGGACTGGAGGAGCGCCGGGGGTCATTGGCACCCAATGACACGGGCCCCACGCCGAGCAGTGTCCAGCATGGCTGGGCTCAGCCCTGCAGGCTGTGACACCTCCAGGCTGGGCTCTGTCCCTGGGTGGCTCTGCCTGTCACCCATCAATAATGCATGGAAATGTGATCGTCCCTCGTGCCCTCATTGTCCCAGACGCTGGCTCTGCGGCTCCTCACACCAGGCTGGCCATGGCCAATGAGGAGGTGAGTGGCCGTGGCAGGGACGGTGCAGGCTGCTTTGGGGGGGGGGGGTCTCTCCTCCACCCTCAGGGTGCTCTGATGCTGCCCGGGCTCCAGAGGCTCATCCAGGTGGGGCAGGACCCATTCCCCTTCCCTGCATATCCCGCAGGCCGAGTGGGACGTGTGCGTGCGAACGGCTGTGGGACTGCAGCAGGCAGCAGGTAGGCCCAGGGCACGGCACCCTGCCCAAACCCTGCATGGGGAAATAGGCTCAGGTGCTGCCACCTGGGGACAGCAACAACTGTGGTGGCGGTGGGAGCATGGGTCTTACTGGTGGCACTGGGCTGAGGGCCATGGTGGGGAGAGGGCACCCTCGCCATGCAGCGGCGTTGCGGGATACGGACCCCGCAGAAGGGCAAAGGGAGAAATGAAGCCCTTGGGACCTGATTGTGTGGGCGGCTGGGGGGCCTGGAGAGGATGTCCACTTCCCCGCATCACCCTGTTTGGTGTCACAAGGCCTGCTGGGGGTGTCCCCTTCCCCATATCACCCTGTTTGGTGTCACAGGGCCTGCTGGGGGTGTCCCCTTCCCCGCATCACCCTGTTTGGTGTCACAGGACTGGTGGGGGTGTCCCCTTCCCCATATCACCCTTTTTGGTGTCACAGGACTGGTGGGGGTGTCCCCTTCCTTGCATCACCCTATTTGGTGTTACAGGGCCAGATGAGAGCCCCGTGGCCACCAGCAAAGACCCCACGCAGCTCCTCTGTGCTGAGAAAGAGGTCCAGGTGAGAGAGGCAGGGACAAGGGCATCCAGGAGATCAAGGTCCATGAGGGGCAGGATGGGAGCAGTGGGCCCCATTCCAATCACCTGCCAGACCAGGAGCCCCAGCAGAGACCTGTCACGTTCAGGATAGCAGTGGGTGCTGATGGATTTGGTTGATTTGTTCTGCACCTTTCTGGATCACTTTGTAGGGTGGGGTTTCTGAAGGACACCAGGAGAAGGAAGGAGGTCTCTGCCATGCTCCGGGCCTGTGCTCAGCCCTCCAGGCCATGCCCTCATTCCAGTCCCTCCTGCAGTCTCTGCTGGGACATGGGAAGAGTGACCATTAATATGCTCATTCTCTCATGCCAGGAGAGCTGCTTGACCATTGATGGCATCTTCCACCTGGATGCAGGACAGGTACTGTGGGCCCTGGGTCCTCCTTCTGGACCCCCATGCCCACATCACTCCCCAGCTGGTGCTGCATCCATAGGCCATGCTGGTCCCAAGCAAGGATGGGTGGCTCTGCAGCTCATCTGGCTCCTCCCCAGAGGGACCCGGTGCCACTGACACCTCCTCAGGGGTTGCAGGCAGTGCTTGGCACCTGGAATGCGGTCCTGCATGTGGGTCTACTGCTATTTTTCACCATCTCCTGCCTCCTCTTGAGTGCTGAGATGTGGTTACCATCTCTGCCACACCACCTGTGCTACGTTACCTGTGCCACGTCATCTGCACCATGCCATGAGTGCCATGCTGTCACATGTCTCCTAGGCCATGCTATGTGTGCCATGCCATTGATGCCACGCTATGTTGAACCACATTATCTCTGCCCATGCCATTTGTGCTGTGCCATCTGCACCTGGCCATGCCAGCTGTGCAGGCCTCTCCCTGCTACGCCAACTGTGTCTGTCCTTCCAGGAGAAAGTTCTGGAGTTGGCAAGACCCCAGTTGGCCCTGATGCCCCTTGGGTACAGCGTGTCCCTGCTGCTGTGGGGCCCCCATGGTCCTGGGAGGCAGCTGCCGCTCCAGGACATTGTCTGGCAGGTAAAGGCCGAGCTGTGGGGAGGTGACCGTATGCCCAGCAAGCCCTGCCAGGCTCCAGGCTCCCACTGCTGCCGGCAGTGCCAGACTCATCCAGTTGGCACCAAGTGCCAACCGGGGTGCCATGGCTCCCAGTGCGGCCGGCTCATCCCCAGGTGCTGGACAGCGTATTCCAAGAGCTGGAGGCTGCGGAGGGGGATGCACAGAGCCTGCAAACTGTCAGCCTGGTCCAGGTATGGTGGGAGCAGGGCTTGCTGGGGAAGGGTGCCCTGCTCCCCTGCTGCCACCAGCAAGCCCCTGATGTGCCATGTGGCTTGTACAGGACCAGTGTCCAAGCCCAGGCGCTGCAGACCTCGCTATTCCAGGTTTTGTTGCCTCCTCGGAGGACCTTGTAGATGAGGGAGGCCCAGCCAGCCCAGGGAGTGTCTCCTAGTTTGTGCAGGGACTGTTACCTGCCCTGTTCCAGCAGTATGGTGGGCACAGGTGTCCCTCTAAAATCTCCTTTCCCACCATTTGGTTGGGCCTTCCCTGGCACCAAGGTGATGCCAGCTTCCCCTGCCAAGCCAGGCCCTTGCTCTTGGCTCCCACACGCAGCCAGCACCTGCCAGGCTCTGCCTGTGCTTACATGTCCCAGGGCACGGAATGTCCCCATCCCAAGTCTTGGAAATACTGGAGCTGCCCCAAGACATATCCCTTCCCTGCTGCTGCGTCCGCATGGGCATGAGCAAACACGGGCTCCCGTGATGGCAGCGCTGTGCCCAGCCTTGTCCTCTTGCAGGTGTGTGCCCAGGGAGGAGCCTGGGACCTGCTCCGTCCCGGTGGCCAAGCCCTGCAGGTGATGGACATCGCACCCCTGGGGCTGTAGGTACCCAGCGCCCCCGCGTCTGCACGTAGGCTCTGGCGATGGGGCACAGTGCTGGGCATGGGGCACAATGCCCAACGGGGAAGGGTGGGGGACCCTTGGGGCCTGTCTTGCTCGCTCACGGCTCTCTGCTTCCAGCATGGTGGAGGAGGCGACAGAAATCGCTGTGCCCGATGCCCGATCTGCCATGAGCGTCTACGCGTGGGGCCTGGAGGGCAGGCAGCGCCCTGCTGGGTGCCCTGATGGGCACTGGGCTGTGCCAGGGTGAGGGCATGGGGCTGGAGCACTGTGGCTCGTGGGGCTGCTGTGCTGCGCCCAGCCTCAGCGCCCGCCGCTCTCCAGGCCCGGCTGCCTCTTCACCCTCACGCTGGAGCAGGAGCTGCAGGGAGGCGGGCGCCGGCGCGCGGCCCTCAGGATCCTGGCGGTCCCTGGGGGCTCTGAGCCGTACGCACGGGAGCTGCAAGTGCCACGAGCTTCGGGCTGCGCCCAGGGGCACCCGCAGAGCAGTGGCGCTGGGCGGAGATGGGAGACGGGATTCGGGAGATGCATGAGCAATGGGTTGGGCTTCAGAGGGGCAAGAGTGATGCAATGGCCCAAGGGGAGCCTGTGCCTGGGAGCACAGGCTGGCTTGGCCAGGGCCCACGTGCCAGGCTCCATGCCCCACACTCCCCTCTCTGCAGGGTCTCTCTCGGGGTGCTGGCGATGGGCCCCCCGCCGGCCAGTACTGGCTCCCTTCTCTGGACCGTGGAGCAGCTGCTGGAGGGGAACAGCCTCACGTTCCTGCTGCTCTGCGTGACCCTGCCAGGTACTGCGGGCAGGGCCTAGTGCTTCAGGAGCACTCCCGGCACGCCAACTCTGCTCTCAGGCTGCCTGCGGATGCTGGTGGTGACCACAGACAGGCCCTGGGGCATCCCGGTGCCCGCGGACACCATGATTCCCACCCAGGCATCCAGGGCCTGCTCCTTCTGCAGACACGTCGGGAGAAGAGATGCTGGCAGCGCTGGCCCTGGCTGAGCGGGTGAAGGGGCTGGCCAAGACGGTGTCGCCCACGCACTGGCACCCGGCGCAGGAGGCGGCGGCGCGGCGGGCAGCGATCCGGGCGCTGCGAGCCCAGCTCCTGGCTGCGCCCGGGCGCCCGGAGCAGGAGGAGGCCGTGGGCCGGCTGCGCGGAGCCCTGCGGGAGCTGCAGGTGGGGGACGCCCTGTGTGCCATGGGCCTCAGCTGGGCAGCATCGCCCCACGGGGATGAGGTCCTGGCTCTGTCCTGGTGCCACAAACCCTGGTCTGGTGCCGCGGGCATGGGAGGGAGGCAGGGGTGCCCTGCTTGGTGGAGGGGGCGTGGCGGGGGACATGCCCATGCAGCTGTGCTGTGTCTGGAGGTCTCCAGGGCCCCTTTTCCAGGTGCTGAAGAGCCAGAGGTGGGAGAAGAAGCAGATGGTGACCCAGGCATTCAGGGCAAACCAGATGCATCCCCTTGCTGCTGAGGTGGGCACAGAACAAGTCAGTAGGGACAGCCTGGGCACAAGAGAAACCTTCAAACTTGATGACATCCCCATAATGTCCCCTTCTGCTCCCACAGGACCTGGTCCCTGCAGGGAATCCAGCACGGAGCAAACATGCAGAGACCCAAGAGCCCCTGCCTGGAGCCAGGCAGCAGAAGGGAGGTACAGAGCATGGGGACAGAGCCGGGCCACTGTGCCCTGGTGGCTGGGACACGGCAGGGGGCTGGAGGGGGGCTCACAGCCTCCCTGAGCCGGGCTTCTCCTGCCCCCCACGGCCTTCTTCCCAACAGCGAGCCAGCGCTACTGAGAGCTGCTGGATCGGGAGCAGCCCAGCGGCTGGGAAGGCAGGCGAGGCAATGAGACAGGAGAGGCGCCCGCAGGCCCCACACCGGCGCAGATGAGCCCAGCTGCAGGAGCTGGGCGGGCACCGTGGCACATTCAACTGCCCTGGGGGTGCTGCCACATGGAATAAAATGGGTGCCCTTCACCGACATCCGTACCGCTCTCCCCTTGAATGGTGACAGCGGAGGGCTCTGCCAAGCAAAGCAGGTGCCTTCCTGCAAGGAGCACAAACACACCGTGCAGTTGAAGAGCAACTTTAATAGTCCTGGTAAAGGCAGCACCAAGCCCTGCCTGCCAGGAACTCACCAGCAGCAGTGCCCGTGCAAATCCAGGTGACATCTCCCCTGCACGGAGGGGACAAAACGGTCCCTGGGTTCCCACACTCACCACCTGCTCAGTACCAAGCAGCTGCTCTGCACCCAGGAAGGGCAAAGGGGCCCAGGGATTTGGCCAGGAACTGGAGTGAGGCAGAGGCTGCAAAAATGTTGGGAGGAGGTGGGCGAGAAACCTCATGTTGTGGCATGAGGCTACCCAAAGATCAACACAAAGCCCTGTGTAGAGGGCTGGTACTTCTAAAAGTCCAGAGAGAGAAAAACTTCTTCCTCAAATGTCCAGGCGCTCAGCAGCAGCACAGACCAGCCCAGGGCACCTCAGACCCGAGGAAGGCAGTGCCCGGCTCTGATAGAGGGGCCTCTGAGCACATGTGGGTTGCCGGGCTCTGTCAATGGACACAACCCCAAGGGATCTCGGAGCGGGAGCGCTGGCCGGCACAGGGGAGGGCGAGTTCTTTGGTGCGTAGCAGATGGGCAGGAACAGCCGGTGGATGCCACGTGCTGGGATCTCTTCTGGAGGCCGGGCCCATCCGCTGGCACGGGAACTGCGGCACACGGAATGGTTCCTCTTCCCAAAGGCACTTGGAGCCCAGCTGGGTGGGGAGCGAGTCCCAGCTCTCCCCGGGACACAGGGGCCACTGCTGCTCTGCATGCACAGTGCATGGCTAAAACCCAGGCAGAGAGGTCCTGGCCCATCTTTCATGGGCTGAAGGCCCCTTTCCCCAGCTTCAGGAGCTGAAGTCCTTCAAGGAAGATTTGATCCTGCAAAGACGAGGGCTCAAAAGGAGGGTGCCAAGCCAGCATTTTTGGTTGCAGTGCCTTGGAAACAAGGACAGGTCACTCCCCTTCAGCACTCCTGCTCCTGGCATTGTTGCTAGTCTTGCACGCACTGCCTAGAGCCCTCGTGTGCCTTTGTTCCAGCTTAGTAATAACTCTTATTCGGCCACCTTGCCTTCTCCGGTGCACAAACAAGGGTAGGGAGTCTGATGGTCCAAGTAGCAGTATGCTTCTCATATTAGTCAGCCCGAGTATGGTCATGACACTCCTAAATAATGACTACAAGCTGCCCTGGTGCTGCATGCAGAGCAGGAAGCAGCAGCTATGTGACCCCATAGTACAAGTGAACAGCAAGGCCGATACCCGCAACGGCGATGAAGAAGAAGAGGGTGAGCTGCAGGTCAAGGAGGGTGACAGACAGGAACGCATTGACCAAGATGGAACAGGAGATCACGAAGAGCCTGGTGATGTTACTGCTGTGCTTCATGACCACAGACATGATCAAGCCATTCAACGCCTGGCTGACCACGATGACCAGCACCCAGGAGGAGAAGCCCTCCAGGAAGTCTCCTTCTGTGCTGCTCCAGAAGTGGCCAGCCACATTGAGCAGGACCCCAAAGAAGTAAAGGAAGAGGTTCTGCAAGCTGAGAGGTAGAGCCTGGGCTTTCAGGATAGCTTCTGTGTAGACAGCAGACAAGCCCGATATGAAGCAGTACACCGCGATGAGCAGCAGGCCCACCAGCGTGATGTGCAGCTGCATCTTGGAGGGCTTGTTGGGCTCATGGGGGTCCTGCAGGCCTCCACAGCTGTAGCTCACCCCAGCCGCTGTCAGCAGGAAGAGAGCCACCCACTTGCGCAGGCAGAGTCTTTGGCGCAGGAAGAAGCTGTAGAAGAGAGCGGTGCTGACGATCTTTAAGTTACTCAGGACCTGGAAAGTACTGGGATCCATGAAGAGCTGCATGTGAACCACCAAGTTGTTGTTTGCAGCATAGAGCAGGGCAGAGAGGGCAAAAGGGAAAACGTGGTACCACGACACGGCGGCTCCCAGCAGCTTTCGGTCCCGGATCAGCAGGATCAGCAGGGAGAACACCAGCTTCGTCAGCTCAATCAGAACCACAACGGACGAGGAGCTGAAAGGGATCTTCCCGTCCACTTTGCACAGGTTTAGGAGGGGAGCGTGAGAGCCGTATATGGCTACGGAAAGGACCAGCATGAGTGCCCACATCCCCCTCCGAAGCAGCCAGCTTGCAGGCCTGAGCAGAAAGCCAGCAGCATCGCCAGAGAGCAGTCCCATTTTCGGGTGGTCACCAGCCTACGAGGGCAAGGAGGCCACACACACTCACGCTCTGCAACATTCAAGAAGAGATCGGATACCATTAATTTAATGAGATTAAGACATGTCAGCCGTTACATTTCTGATGCAGGGACAGGAATGGGTTTGTTCTTCATCCAGGAGAGCCCCCAAGAAGCTGCTCCAGGCCCGTTCCTCGGGCACAGCCATCTGGGTGGCAGGTCTGGCGGGATGGAGGGTCACCAAGAGCTTCTCCCTCAGTCTGGGGAGAGGGACGAGGGGAAGAAGCAGCTGGGAAGCGCTTGGCTGCCCACACATCCCAGCTACAAAGGGCTATCAGATCATTCACCTCTCCCATGAAACTCCAACAAAGAGTCCAGCATCAGACCTGCACATGTCCCATCAGTACCTGATGGAAAGCATTTTTCCAAAGGAAAATCCTGGTGCACGTGGCTGCGGTCACCACAAACCTGGGCGCCTCCCTGGTCCGCGGGGCCAGCTCAGCCCAGGGGCACCCCGCTTAGTCCCGGCCTTTCTTCAGCGAGCTGAGGTAGTCGCGGAGCGTCTTCTCCACGTCGGGCACCGCATAGTTCTGCGCCGCGTAAACGCCCACGCAGGTGCCCACGGCGAAGCCCAGCACGGCTGAGAAGCGCAGCTTGGCCACCACGTAGCCGGCCAGGAAGCCCTTGAGGAAGGGCGAGGCGAGCAGCGAGCCGTCCTGCGCCGAGAGAGCGCCCGGTTGGCGGGGAGCAGCGCCGAGCTGCACCCCGAGCGCGGAGGGAAGGGGCCGCGCTCACCTGCGCCACGCCGGCGCGCACCTCGCCCTCCACGCGCCGCTGCAGGCTCTCCAGCTGCTCCTTGAGGAAGGCCAGGTCCTTGAGCGGCGGCGGCGCCGAGCCCTGCGGCAGACACGCGCTGCAGCCGCGGCCCCGCCGTCCCGCCGCGCCGCCCGCCCCGCCGCCCCGCTCACCTTGTCGTCCGCCATCTTGCCGCCGCGCACGCGTGCTCCGGGGGAGCCCGGCGCCATCTTGAGGCGGGGCGGAGGGAGCGGGCGCCCGCGCCGCCCTTCCCCTGCCTGCCCCGGTACCGCCTGCCCCTGGGCCCGGTACCGCCCTAGTACCGCCCCGGTACTGGTTCCTGCCCCGAGGCCCGGTTCCTGCCCGAGGAGCAGCGTGAGGCCCTCGAGCTGCACATCCGCGCCAAGCGGCTGCAGCGCCGCGCGGAGCCGCCTGCACCCCGTGCTGCCCCGGCTGCCGGAGACCCCGCGGGGGCAGCGAGCGAAGCCCCGGGAAGGCCCCAGGGACAACGGGAGCCCTGGGCAGGGGCAGCGGTCTCTCCAGTGCCCATCCCGACATCCCCCGGTGTGGCCAGGGAGGATGCAGCAGCACCGCCGCCTGTGGAGAAGGCGACGGGAGCGAGTGTGGAGTCCAGGAGCCCTCCAGGGATGAAGGCAGGGGAGGATGAGGAGGCTCCTAGTGCCGCCCCCCAACAGCCACAGCCTGAGCAGAAGCCCTGGGACCTCCCCACGTCACCGCAGGCCAGGACAAAGGCGGGAGCTCCGGCACCATCCATCGCCACATGGGAGCCCCCAGGCACTAGCGCCAGCCCAGCCCGGAGCCGGGATGTCCCCACGTGTCGCTGTGCTCCCCAACGTGGACCGTGCAGCCCCTCACCGCAGCGCCAGGGCTGCTCGCCGCCGGCCTCCATGACCGCACTGCACCGGAGCAGGGGACAGATCCTGCAGGAAACAGCTCCGAGCCGGCACGACGGGACAGAGACCCCCGGCCGCAAGCAGCCTCCTTCCCCACCGCCGTGCCCGGGGCTGCGGGTGGCAGCGGGTGCCGCTTCGCCAGGACAGCCCGTGCTGCAGGGGCAGCGGCCGGCGCGGCGGCAGCTCTCGCGGCCCTGGCTGGAGCAGCACGTGGTGCAGCGGGCGCTGGGCACCTTCCTGCTGCCCTGCTGCGTGCGGGACTCGCGCGCCGCCCATGAGGCCGCGCAGGCCGGCGGCGCCGCAGGATGCGATGGGTGCTGGTGCGCAGCTGCCATGGGCTGTGCCCACCCGGCCTGTGCAGCGGCACCGCGCGCACTGCCAGGCCCCGCCGGCCGCCCCCGGCCACCCCAGCACCATCCTGTAGCCGGGCGCACGGGCAGGGAGGCCCCCTGGCACCCCAGGGTGAAGCCGGGGACAGCAGCGCTGGGCAGCCCCGCTTCCCGCTCGGTGCCCAGGGGTGCCCGGGGCAGAACAGGAGCCCCCAGCGCAGCTGGCAGTGCAGGAGGGGACACCCCAGAGCAGCGTCAGGGACCCCGTGGCCTGCGGCTGCTGCGGCTCCTGCGCAGCCTCATGCCCTGGGCGCCGGGCAGGGAGCGCGCAGGGGGGCGGCGCAGGAGCAGCGTGCACCGTGGGGCAGGAGGGCACCCGCACCGTGGGGCAGGAGGGCACCCGCGTAGCCACGAGGGGCCTCGTCCGCGCAGCCGCGCAGAGGGCGCCCCACGGCGCCGCTGGGGCAGCAGCCGTGCCAGGAGTCCTGCAAGCAGCCCCAGCACCACCATCCACACCGCGTCCAGCAGCACTGAGGCCAGCTCAACATCCTCGGAGCCCTGTGGGCACCACGGTGCCCCCCGCCGCAGCACCCCCGGGCAGCGGGCACCCCGTGCCGCAGTGCTCGGGAGGTGGCCGCCGTGCAGGATGCAGCAGCCCCGGTGTGGGAGGCAGCGCCCGCTCGGTGCCCAGAGCTCCCCGGGCGCCGGGGCCCACGGCACCCACAGACGTGGCAGCTCCCGGGCGTCAGGCACCCGGGCAGCCCTGCCCCATGGCAGCTCCAGAGCGCGCCGTGGGGAGGACACGTCCCTCGGGGACAGCTCGGCCTCGCCGCGGTGCCGCTGCCCCTGTGGCCGGGCACGGGGTGCTCCTGGTGTGCAGTTCCATGGCTCCCAGCCCACGGAGCCGTCACCCACGAGCTCCGCCAGCGAGCTCAGCTACTCTCCGGCCCCCAGCAAGAGGCCGTGGCCAAATCCGTGGCGGATTTGGAAGAAAAAGACTCTATTTTCTTAATAAACGCAGGGG
>JAUBOD010000401.1:52870-68504 GCA_032353885.1 Nothura maculosa | reverse complement strand
GTTTCAGTGTATGTACGAGGGGACGCGGGAGGCGCTGCCCTGCGGCGCCGCTGGCCCCGGCCCCATGGAGGCTCCGCAGTGGCCGGGGCGGCTCCGTGGCCGCGCTCACCGGCTGCGAGGGCAGTGCAGCCCCTTGGGGACGCGTGGGGGCCCGCGTGGGCACAAAGTGCTCCCTGCAAGCGCTCGCGCTAGAGAACGGCAGCAGGTCTATGTGCTGTACGATAACAGCTAGTCGGGAGCAGTGGATAAAGAGCCTCCATCCGACCCCACCGGTCACACCGGCCCATTAACCCTGTGGGCTCTGGGAGGCCCCGCGGCGGCCTGGGACGCGCTCCCCGAGCCCCTTCCAGGCAGGCAGTTACATCCCGGCAAGGGGCAGGACAGCAGGAGGTTGAACGGACCCCAGCACCGCACGGCTCGACACCGGGCTGGTCACGGCACCGGCACCAGCGCGGTGCAGACGCCCCAACAACACTGCACCCCAACAACACTGCACCCCAACAACACTGCACCCCAACAACACTGCACCCCAACCGTGCGCTCATTCCCAGTGCCAGGGCTCCCCGCCGCCTCTCCCATAACGCCCCGAGCATCCGGCCTGCAATCCAGCACGAAACACGGAGCGTTCCCCACGGACGCCCGGGCGGTTCAGCGCTTCCCAACAAATCCCTGCTCTGCACTACTGGCCATCGGCAGCAGCGGCAGCTCCGAGCCCTGCGCGAGGCAGCGGGTGCCCACGACCCTGCAAGGGCACCCGTGGAGCCCGGCCGGCCAGCGGGAAACCACCACCATTCCATGCAGAACAAGCGGCTTTCGGAGAAGCCGAGAGCGGCGGCGCCGGGGAAACCCTCCCCACGCATTAACCTGAAAGAGAAAACAGAACCGGGAGGAACCACCTCCCGTCGTTTCTGCTTAAAACTCGGCGCCTAAATATAAACAGGGGATTTTCTGGGCGGGCTATTCTGAGCGCGGCGGTTTCGGTGCCCTCGTGAGCCGCTCTGCGCGCAGCGTCACCCGCGGCGGGACGCGAAGTGAAACCGGGGCCGCGTCACCGCGGGGGCACCGGCTGGGCGGGGGGGAACCGGCCGTGCCCGAGCTCCCGCCCGGGCTCCCCGCCCAGCGGAACCAGCGCGGGGCTCCCGGCGGGGCAGCGGATACCGGGGCAGAACCGAGCGCGGCCCGTGGGCCCCGAGCGCGGCCTGTGCCCGGATCGCGGCCCCGGCCGCTCCGCGCTGCTCCCCGCTGTGTCCCCAGGGAACCGGGCCAGGCGGCCCGTGCTCCACGGGCGGCTCTCCGGGCCAAACGCCGCGTTTGGGCCTCTGCGCTGGCGTTGGAGCCCATCGCAGCTCCACGACATCCCTGCCTCCCACGGAGCGGGGTCCGGGCCCTCCCAGCCCTGCTGCCGGGGATCGGCCGTGGAAGGGGTGTCCTTCCCAAGGGAGCTGCCGCTGCTGCGGGATCCGCGGCTGGAGGCCCCGGCCTCCCGCACGGCGCCCGCCCGGAGCGGCCGGTGCGGGTCCCGTGTACGGAGAAATAAACGGGAGCCTTGTGTGTGATGTCCAACATCTCCCCATAGCTCCTTTAGATCGTTGCTTTTAGTGGTTTTTTTTCTTCTTTTTTTTTAGTATTTGGTGGGTTTTTGGTTTTTTTTTTTTTTCTTTTTTTGGACAACATGCTAGTGTTCTTACTATTAAAGTAATGTATGGCAGTGATCAAATCGAAGCTAAGACCAAGGAGAAAATAGAGGAGCGCTCCAAGGCTCGCCCAGCCTCATGGAATGGGTGGATTTAGAGCATCACTTCCCAAAAGTTTCCATTTTCAATGTGTAGTAATGAGCTAAGCTTCTCTTTTTGCCAATAGGGTATCCAAAAGAACAGGTAAGGGAGAAATGGATTCGTCCATAGGTTTGGCAGAAGATCCACACGGGTCAGTTATTCAGCTGGGCTTGTTCTTGAGCACTTTAGTCCGGCCTTGGTGTGTGAGCTTTGCAGCGTGGAGCCTCTTCCGAATTATTGTAGCAAAAGGTTTGTGGACCCGAAGGTATTTTGCAGGCCCCCTATGCCTGGCATTAGGTTACACCTGGAGTGCTGCCCTGAATGGTGGAAGAGACTGAATGTGCCTGGGAAGAGGTGGGAGATGAGAAAAGGACTCTGGAAGCTTGGGGTGTTTGGGGCTCTGCTCTTCAAGTTATCCGGGAGTCTGGCTACGTATGGAAAGAGGCTCGGACTTGAGTTCCTGTGGTTGTATTTCATTCCCACTTGCTGGTCGTGTGTATTCCAGCTATTTTAAATCCTGTGCAGAGTGGGTACATTTCTGTGTGTGTTTATTTTTATATATATATATATAAAATATATATTTTTTTCTGGCCTTTAGGGAAGGCGGCAGCAGCATTTCGCCTCTCGTGACCCTCCTTGTTGGAGGGAGCAGCAGAACCACAAGGTTCCCACCTTTGCTCTTGCACCTTGTATCAGGAACAGCACTTGGTGAGCGTGGCTTAAGTAGAAACAGCCCCAAGGCCACGAAGGGCCCACAAAAGCTGCTGTTTTGGTGCTTTTAGAGGATATTTTATCCAGTGTCTGGTTCTTTACAAACACTTGCAGCTTGGGTTGTTCTCTAGCCTGGACTGTGATGTTTCCTCCAACGTCCTTTGGTGGAAGAGGGCTGACAACTCGAGCAATAACCAAAGCAGAAGCTTTGAGGAGCAGCAGCACGGTTTGCACCTAATCTCAGGCTTATCCAAAATGGCTTCTTGCCTGTTAAACCTCTGCAGAGGTGGCAGCTTTGCTGGGGTCTAGGCTGGAGCCAGCACAAAGCCCCTGGGCTCGGTCTAGGCCTGAGCACGGCCTCAGGACACCCAGTTGTCCTGGGATTTCCTAACGTGTCCACACAGCAGCTGTTCCTGCAGCATGTGCTCCCCAACACCCAGCCTGCTGCAGGGGGTGATATTTATATCATATATATCATATAGTATGTGCTAGGCAGGGTTTCTTTTAAGAATTTTCTTAATTCTTGCCTGGGTGCTCCCTGGTCCAGGAAGTTGGAGCCTCTCTTGTCCCAGGCGTGTTTGACTTTGGACGAGTTGGATTGTGTGTAAGGACAACTGCAGAGTAACTGTGAAATGTAGGGCTAATTAATGCTCCTTCGTGCATCTTTATTTCAAATATAACCAGAGATGGCATAGGATGTGTAGCAGAGGTCTGTAATGACTGATTTCTGTTTGCAGTGCAAGCCAAAACTCCTCGGATTCAGCCAATTCCCTGGCCTCGGCTCCGCTCCCTCGTGCTCCAGAGCCGCTCGACCCTCCCAAACGCCCACGTGTCACTTGTGGGGAAACGAAGCCTCCTTGCAGTGGCTTCCAGCAGGTTTCTCAGCGTTATTGGAGTGATATTGGAATAGAAAGTGTGTGTGTGTGTGTGTGTGTGTGTGTGTGTGTGTGTGTGTGTGTGTGTGTCCTGCCTGCCTTAACTCGGTTAACTGGGGGACTTTGATAGCCCTGCAGACACTCATAGGAAGCCCAGGACAGTCAAACGAGCCCTTTGTGTGATGCTGGTGCTCACAGGGAGGTAGGATGAGGTGCCACCATCTGACTGTCACCCTGTTCTGAGTGCCCTGCCTGCCCCTGCTAAGCTGAGCTCAAAGTGCTGGCTTAAGGAAAGCCCAGTTTTACCCCTCTGCCTTGGAGGGCTTGTCAAGGAAAGCTGCAGTGATTTCAAGCAAAGGAACTGGACAGCAAAATAAGTTTAAATCTGACTTTATCGAGTTACTGCTGTAAGAAAATGAGGTTTATGAGGCTAATCTGCATCTCCGAGTAAATTTTAGTACTCGAACTCCAGCTTTCTCAAACTGGATTAGGGAAGAAAGACAGGACCTCGTAGAGACTTGGCTTCCAAGTAGTTAAGAGTATCTAATATATTGAAACCAACTTTGGTAAAATGCCCTAGAATTGCAGGAAGAGGCTGCTCCAGCACAATGGTGTTTACTGCTTGCTAGGTAGGCTAGGCTGGCTAGGCTAGGCTAGGCTACTTGCTAGGCTTTATAATTACCATGTTGTTCTTGCTGAAACTTAACTTAAAATCTTTAAAACTGGTCTGATCTCCAGGCAGGACAGTCAATAGGGGCATGTGTAGGTGTCTGTTTGAGGAGCAACTTAGAACCTCTCCCATGGAGGCCTTTGGAGTCTGCAAAAAATGTTCACGATTAAAATTTAGACTCAAACTCGTGCTTGTTGGTGCTTTAAAAACTTCCCGTGTAGTTTGAACCGCTCGATGGAGATACAGCAGCTTGAATTGTTATCCCAGTGGGGTTTGTGGCACTGGCCCTTGGGTGTCCCCAAATCCCCCCTGCACCTGGGGCTGTTCCAGCTGTGGCAGAGCCTGTGGCACAGCCATATCCCCCGTCCCTAAAATACCTTCCCGGGAACTTGAAAACACTTAAATCCCACTTTTTGGAGCTCAGCAGCCAGCTTCTTGTTGGGAGATTTGTGCCTTTTAATTAGGACAACTAGTTAGGGGGGGTGACAGTGCTTGGTTTTGGGCAGGGCTTGAGCTCTGCTTTGCAGCCTGATCCTGTCTGCTCCTTCTCACTGGGAACCAAGCGGGGCTTCCAGCCTGTCCAGGTGGGCCCAGTTGATCCCCTCTGCTGTGGGCAGAGCTCCAAGGGTGACGAGAAGGCAGCAAGGGGACCGGGATAACTCGGCTTCACTGCTGCAAGCAGCTTCCACAAGCTGAGAAATGAAGAATTCAACAGTAAGGAGTGTCTAATCCCTCCCTCCTTTTAAAAGTGGCACTTGCGTATGCCGAAGGATCAGAAACACTCTGGAATAGTAAGCAGTTTGAGCTGGCTGCTGGTTTTAGTTTAAAGAGCAGCGTTGCTGGGCTCAGAGTTCATCTTGAGCAAGAAGCTGTTCCTGCCTGCTAGGAAATACGAGCAGCCCTTGGAGTTGGGATCTGGTGTGGGTGGTAGTGACTGGCCTCGGGGTGATACCAAAACGTGGTTCAATTCTGCATGGGGGCTGAATCCAAGCTTTCCTTGAGCTCAGGTCACTCCTTTTGGGTTATAAACTGCTTCTCTGTCTACCTGAGTAACATCTGGAAACAACCTGGATCCTGCTCCGGAGCCCTTGGGAACGGGTGCTGCCCATGTCCAAAGGCAAGATCCCCTGCAGCTGGGAGCCGTCGCCATTCTTAAGCTTGGCTTTGCGCATTGGAGAAGTGACTAGTGCAAGTGTCAGTAGTGCGGAGTCGACCTAGAGGGTGGCACAAATGTCCCCTGGGCCTGGCCTGGGCTTTGGGGGCTTGGTTGGGCTCAATCTTGGGATTGTTCTTCATGATCTCCAAGGGTTTTTCCAGCCAGAATGGTTCTGTGGTGGCGCTGCAAGGTGCGATGTGGGAGCTCAGCTTTCTCCCTGTCATCTAAGCTGCTGTGCAGAATTGCAGTGCTCGGAGACCTAACCTGAGACTTGCTGCTTTGCTGGCGCCCACGTGAGTCTGAGTTTGTGCCACTGTCATCAAGTGTCCTGACACAGCCCTGAGGGAGAGCTCTGTGTGTGAGTGTTCCTCCTAAGCCATCTCTCTGCTGAGATTTCATGTAAAACTTGAAAAACTACAGCTATTCCTTCTACCTGGAGCTGAGAATCCAAGGAAAACAGTATTTTGGAGAGGCTGACTGACCTCCCCTTTCCAGGAGCTTCTCTTCCTTTCCCGTGGGGCTGTGCGGAGGCTGCTCCTGCCGTGTGGGAGCCCTGCTAATCCTGAGCTGCAGCCTAAACACAAGGGGAGCTGTGGAGGCCGATTAGATAACGGGACTTGTTCAAGCTCTGGGCCTTGCTTTGCTCCCTGTGTAGGAAGCTGAACGGTGGGTTGTGGTCTTGCAGGTAAAATCTGCCTCCTTATTGTTGTGCTGCCCCTACCAAAGCTTAGTATTTTTTTGGGATCCTGTTTTTGTATATATAGTGTATATATAAAAATACTGGACTAAAAGATACAAGTGACAAGGTGGAGAGAATTAGCTTGGTTTTTAAGAGCTGTAACTAAGCCAAGCGAGTGCTTGAAGCATTGATCTTCTCCAGAAGGTTTGAGGCCAGTAGTGTTTGCAACTGGACTTGTGCAGTTACTGAGGTCCCTAGGGAAAATCCGAGTGTTGCGCGCGGCCTCCCAGGCCTGTCCTGACTTGGTGCGTGTGCAGAGTTGCTTCCTTCTCCTGGTTGTGAATGAGGTCCCCACGAGAGGTGCGTGGCCTTCAGGTGACCACGGAGATGTCGGTGGAGCTGCGTGTTCCCGCGTGGATGTTGGACTCGAAGGTGGATGAGCGGGATCTGGTTCTTTCAGCTCAGGGGGGCACC
Source organism: Nothura maculosa (assembly GCA_032353885.1). Taxonomy (NCBI): domain Eukaryota; kingdom Metazoa; phylum Chordata; class Aves; order Tinamiformes; family Tinamidae; genus Nothura; species Nothura maculosa. Next base: position 62,164 of record JAUBOD010000401.1, on the reverse strand, counting down.
TTTGGGTGTGCGTGGTGCCAAGCAAGGAGGCTCCTTCAAGATGTGGCAGCCTTGGGATTCCAAGATGTGGAATCACGGAATGCTTGAGGTTGGAAGGGGCCTCTAGGGATCATCTAGTCCAACCCGTCTGCTCCAGCAGGGACTCCCAGAGCGCAGGGTGGTGTCCAGGCGGATTTGGAAGCTCTCCGGAGCAGGAGGCTCCACAGCCTCTGGGCAGCAGCCTCGCTCCACATTGGAGTATCCAACCCCTTGGATAGGGGTTGATCAGCCAGAGGCTGTAGCCTCTTCAGGAGCTGCAGCCTGGGAATAACAAGAGGAGGCCGAGCTGGGAGGTCCCTCCTGCAGCCACCCTGGCTCCTGGTGTCCTTCAGCGCCGGCCTCTTCCGCAGGCTCCAGATAAAGCTCTCCCTGTGGATAAGCCGGAGCGCCGGCAGCTGCAGGAGCAGCAGGCAAGTGTTGCTGGGCGCTGCATTCAGCTCATAATAGTTGCTGCTGTTTATATTTAGCTCCCCAGCCTGAGCGAAAGCCCAGCCTGCTCAGGCCCAGCCTTTTTCCCTCTTCCACAAAGTCACGCAAAGCAGGTCAGTGGCTGAGCTGGAATTAGAGCAGCTAAGCTTGATTGTGGAGCTTTCCTTCTGTTTCCACTTCCCGCTAAAGCTTTGCTTCCTGAGCAGGAGGAGCAGGAAAAGCAGCTCGTGGCCGGCGCGTTGGGGAGCAGTTTGCTCTGAAGTTTGGGTTTTGGTGCCTTTTTCTATTTTCTTGTGACTTGGAAGGAAATTAAACTGAAATATGGTATAGCTCAAAGCGTTCTGAATTATTTGATACATCTTGCTAGAGAAATTTTGAAGCTTTTAAAAGGCTTTCTTCAGACTGAGATTTGTGCAATGCAAGTACTTCCCAAAACAGTGAAATTTTCCTTGAATTGTGAGTTTTCCTGGGCTAGCAGCTGTGTGGCTGCACAAGGCCTTGCATTTTCAGTTCACCATATTTCTAAATATTCTACTTCTAAGGTACAAATCAATTAAGTCTCAATAAATCAAGTTAACTTGGCTTTTTGGGCTGCTGGCAATGGTTTTGTAGGGTTAGTTCCCTTACAGCACCAGAAAAACATCCCCTGATCCAGCCACGATAGCTCAGGCATCAGTGGCAGCGGTTCTGCAGTTGACGTGTGGTTGGCTTTGCTATTAAAAGCATTAATTTTTCCCATTTTTTCTTCCTTTCAGGAGCTGAATGACCTGGCACGTGATCCTCCAGCACAATGTTCAGCAGGGCCTGTTGGTGATGACAGTAAGTACTCCAGGACCTGAATGTTAATGCACCAAACACTTGACTCACTGACTTTTTCCTTGTCCCCTTACAGTGTTTTTGTTAAAAACATGCTAAATAGTACTCTAGGTATAAACTCTATATTCCTGCCCTTCCATATCCCTTAATACTTTTCCCATAAATCACTCGAGATCCCTCAGTCACTTCAGGTTGGGCAGCTGTGGACGTAAACACGTCTTTAAGCTGCTTGGTTTTAAGTTAGTCTGCTATTTTTACACTGTGGGCTCTCCCTAGAAGCTTTGAAACTGCAGTAGCTCCCTGGGCAAAGTGGCAGAGCAGCTCCCTACAGCTTCCAGCCTGCTTCAGTGTCTAAATTATGGAGTCTAATCATAGCATCCTGTAAAGAAATCAGTCTAGTCCTCACATTACTACAGTGAGGTCAGGGTTAAAAGTGTGTAACACAGGAACTGAAGTTGCCACTGCTTTTTATGAAAGGGTTACATGTAATCCCGAGGGAGAAGAGGGCAAAATGGGAGTGTAAGGGAAACTAATGAGTGAATTAAAGCTTGAATCATGCAGTAATTTGAGCGTTTTTGTAGTTTGTAATAATTACCACAGTCAGTGAGTTATAGGACTACTGGAAACCTTCCTTGTTCTTCAATCTGTTTTGTGTTATTATAGGGCACATCTGAGTCTAAGAACTGAAAGTCAGGCTTGGCTCCTGTCCAGTTTTAAGCAGGAGTCAGCTCAGCCTGGCTTATTGCTCGGGATCGCTTGCTAAGCAAAACCAGGCCGTTGAAGTCCTGCTGTAATCAACTGCCTTGTCACTTGCTTTGGAGCAACGAGATAAGGAAGTGCAGGTAGCACCTCCGTAAATCAGATGGCCCTGGTATGTTAAAAATAGCCCTCAGATCAGCTGGCACAGCCTGATTCCATATGCCTGGAAATCTTTGGCATGCGTGGCAGCTGGTGGTCCTTCCTGTTTCAGTCTCAGGGAACGTTGCTCTCCTGGGGTGCCTGCTTTGAACTTGGTGTTTGCTCCCCTTGAAGCTCTTAAAACCCAAGAAGTGTCGACGCAAGAGAAAATGTTGCTTAAAAAGCCTCACTCCTCATTTTCCTTTCCAAATCCCCCCCTTTATAGAGCAGGGAACAAAAGCTGCCGCTATCTAGGCCTGCCTTGGCCTGGGGAGAGGGAGATTAACTAAGTGGTATTGATATGGATGCTGCTTTAAACCCGTTCTAGGTGACAGTCACTGTGTGATGAGCTGTGAATAGGGCACCTCAGTGAGCTGTGGGTCTTATGAAATTTGTCATAGGATGCCTTAATTTTAACCTGAGCAGGCTTTTCTCTAACTAGGCTTTTACTTTTTTAGTAAACTACCCTTTTTTGGTAGTACTAACTCCATTGACTTTTGCTTTAAAGTCACTTTTTCTGCTTTTAGCAAGGGCTCCTAGACAAACGCAAATACTTTGGCATTGATATTTAATATATAGAACACATAAGTAGAAATAAATGTGTGGTTTTTTTTAATTTAGCAGCTCTGCCATATAGGAAATCCCAGATAATGAACACATCAACCACTTCAGTTCTGACTGATATGTTTAAAAAACGACAGATTTGTAACTTCTTGTGCAGTATCTCAGATAAAGGTGCTGTTCAGCCTAGGGTCTGACCTAGAGAGTAGGAAATAATGGAAATTCAAGTTTACTGCTTGAAGATTGAGGTGACTTTGTGTTTTAAGATTGAAATTTATATATCCTTTTCTAAAAGGAAAAAGAATAACTATTGAGATTGAGTCATTTTTGAATGAATGAGTGCTGAAGTGTATGGACATACTATTTAAAAAATCCAAGGCAAAAATCCAAGATAAAGACAGATTCAAGAATGAAGAATCCTTGAAAATACTTGGAAGTGTAGCCAAAAGTTGCTTTTATGCTTTCTGTGTTCAACAGTGCTATTAAACTCCTGCATCTTCATGCACCCTTCCTCCTGGGAGAGCTGTTGGAAGGGTTTTGCTGTGGATGTTGAGCATGAGCATCTGAGGAGCAGCGGGAAGGGAACCTCTTCCATAGGCAGCCCAGGGAGCTGGGGCCCAGGCTCCTGAGGCCTGGAGCCTCCTGTGCTGCTTTTCCTAGTCCTGCTCTTAATTTGTTCCCTATTTCCAGCTTCTGCACCCTGTATTTTGTGTCTTTTAAAAGGAGAACTACTGCTGGCACCCCCTTAACTTCAGGGGGAGCTCTGCTTTCAGTAGTGCTGTTTTACATCCCGTTCCTTCTCCCCAGCCCCATTTCTTTTGGAAAGACCCTCCAGATGGGCTTGCACTGCCAGAGCTTTCCTAGATTTCCCAAACGCTGCCCAGTGCCTTAGTTCACTTCCAGGCAGGTGCTCGGCTACTGAATGTCAGGCTTTGGTTTTTATTTGGTTTAGGTATTTTTGAATGTTTGACTTCAGCATAAGCAATTGGTTTAGGTTTTGCTTTTTACATCTTGAAGTTCCTCGAACTTGAAGCTCTCCTGATCCCTATGACCCTTTAGGGTGATACTGGCTGTATCGGCTTGTCCTTTTAAGCATGCAGGTTAACATTCACTCTTCCCTGTGTTTTCTAGCGGGATTGTGGATTCACCTACCTGTGTCTGGGAAATTCTTAGCTCTTGTTTCACACTTGCAGCCTCCCTTGCTGTTTTCCCCTCCTTGGCCACCCTCAGTCCCCTCCTCCTGGCTCGCTCCATTCTGCAGGTCACGCTGGCCTGCTCTGAAGCTGCCTGCAGTATTTCAGCATGGTCAGACACTCCATTTGAGCCATTACCTTGATTTCCCAGCTCAATATCAGATTAGGTTTTAGCACCTCCTGTTCTCAAGTACTTGGCTGGCTTTTCCCGTTTGCTTCTGTTATTCTACCTCTTAAAAATGATCTTGGTTTGTGCTCCCCTGAAATGGAGGCAGAGTGGAAGCTTAGCTACAATAGGTGAAATGCTGCTTTTAGGCTGGCCTGACACATGCAAGGCTTAGGCTTGCCCTTGGGTAAACCACTCTCAACTAAGAGCCCATATGGGGGGAGATGCTGCCTAGTAAAGGATGTATTTGTGCTTTGCTGCAACTGGCCCTAAAAGGTGCTGCAAGGCCTGGAAACTGGGCTTGGGTTCAGGTTCTTGTCGAAACCCATGGGAAACTACAGAATTGAAGGTATGAATTTGGAGGAGGTTTAAAATATTGGCTCTAGCTGCCTGGATTTGTGGTGAGGGGATGTTTGGGGCTGTGCAGTGGGCCGAGCTGCCACACGAGGCTCTCCAAGTGTAAATCAACTGAGTGTGAAGCCTTGGACACTTCATCCTGCCTCTCTTTGGCTCGCTTCCCTGCAGCCTTTCAGAAGGTTTTGTTTTACAAATAGACTCCTGCATTGTAGCCCTTTGTCTGCAAGTAAGTAGCTCATTGCTTGAGCTTCTCCTAACAGCAACTCTAGTAAATCACTTTTTCTCTTTTTCAGTGTTCCATTGGCAAGCTACAATAATGGGACCAGTAAGTATGAAAGGATTGATGTTCACAGACTTTTTACTGTCTCATGAAGACTAGTTCTCTCCTAAGCAACTTCTCAAACTCAATCTGGCTTCTCCTTTGTTTGCAGAATGACAGTCCCTATCAGGGTGGCGTATTTTTCTTGACAATTCACTTCCCAACAGATTATCCCTTCAAACCACCTAAGGTGAGTGGCTTGTGCTGTAAATCCGGGTAGCCCCATGTATTGAAATGCACATTTGTGAGCCTGTACTGAACTTTCCCTTCTTCTGCAGGTTGCATTTACAACAAGAATCTATCATCCAAATATTAACAGTAATGGCAGCATTTGTCTTGATATTCTACGGTCACAGTGGTCTCCAGCACTAACTATTTCAAAAGGTACCTCCTATGCACACTTAATCTTGCTCTGCTGAAATGAATTACTGATTTGGGCTCAGAATGTGGAAAAACTGCTGTTCTTCTACTGTTAACTGCTCATGGTCACACCTTTGGTTATGTGGCCCCTTGAGTGCTGAATACTCTCTGCATCTGATCGGCCTCTCTCCATAGGGAGGCTGCTGAGCTCTGCCGCTGGATCAGGTAGGTCTGGCTTAGTGCTCTTGCTCTGTGGAGTAACAAGCTCTGGGCACCTGTCCTTAGCAGATGGGTTGCATTCGAGTCCAAATGCTTGAATGAAGAAAGTGGGTGAGAAACCATGACTTCTTCAGGGTCTAAAAAGACACGAGACAACATGGGAAAACAGGTGTGTTCTTAAAGAATAACTGAAACCTACTTTTTTGGTCACTTAAGATGGATTTCTTTCCCAAGAATATCAGAAATTAATTGCTTAGTTTTGAAAAATGCTTTAATAGGCTATGGTACTGGGAAATTTGTTAAAAATAATTGACTTGGAATATTTCTAATGCTTCAAGCCAAAGAATTTTAGGTCCCTTTGGAAGATGTCTTGCCTATGAAAGTAGTAGTCACATTGTTTAATGCAGATCAGAAGTTTTCTAAACTGCTGGAAAGAAGACATATATTTAATCCTGTTCTTCTAGCTGTTGGCTTGCAGGCATAGCCATGGCAATTCAGAAAACACTTCAGATCTTTTCTGCACATGGATCATGTTGAGATCATTCACCCAGTCAGGTGACCCCATTACCCTTCTCTTCCTTACAGCTGTCTCTCTTTCAGTGAACCAGTGCAGTTCCTACCTTCTGTGTCCAGAGCTGGGCAGGCAAAAACCAGTATCTGACATGTCCCTTGCCAGAGGGAATCCACCAGTGCATGAAGTTCTTTAGTCTTCACTGTGAGATGAAAGAATTTAAGAAGTGACCTTAGTAAGGGTCAAAGGATTGTCAGCTTGGCACCACTTTCCTTCTCGGTGCTCCCGTTCAAGTACTAGCTTCTTTTGGAGGCAGAAAGATGGATTAAATGGTCTGTCTGTAGTGCTGTGGTTGGAGAAGAGGTGACATTGTGGCATAGTATTTATTTTATTCATTTTAGAGATCGTCAAAAGCTGCTGGGACACAGTCCTGTGCCACGTGCTCTAGGTGACCCGGTATGTGCCGGGAAGTTGGACTAGATGGAGGTCCCTTCTCCCATCTCTTCTCAGATGCTTTTATTCCTGGGAGTCTTTTGCTTGTATGAGCCCACAAACTCTGCTTCATATGGCACAAAATGTGCACAGCCTTAGATGCTGAGAAAAGTCCTGTTGGCATTTGTTTCATGGCGGAATTAGAAGCAGCAAGAGAAATTCTTATGGAACACTTTACAAAAATTGAGAGCATTTTTCTCAAAAAATAAGAGGTGCTTGTCAGAAAGCTCAGCTCAAACTACTATGATTCATGGATTCATAGACTCAGTGTTACCTTGAACAAGCATCGATATTTTGGAGTATTTTAGGGTAGGCAGCTTGTTCCATCCCGTTCAAGCTCTTCAGGATGTCTGATCAAAGACCTGGCCAAGAGCGAATGTCCTGCTGATAGGAAAAGCTGTAAGATGAGGTAACTTAGGTGAGTAACAAGCTTTGAACCAGTAGTAGTTAAGCTTGAAACTTGTGTTCTCATCCTTCAAAAGCAGTGACTTCATATTTGTAGCGGGAATTTCATCAAATATTTCCTGGATTGTGGTGCCTTTACAAGGGGGTAAGGTGGTGGAAGAACTTGAGCTGAAGCATAGCTCAAAAGAGAGTCTTTACACTGAGGCCATGCAGGGAGGGCTAGGAAGGGAGGGTGCTGTCCTCCTAGGAACCACTTCATCACAAGCCACTTTCTTCTGAGGCCTGTGGTAAAGATCAGGCAGCTGCCCATGTGACTAGATAGTCCTTGCAATTACTGTGGAGAAGCCCAAAACAACTTGACCATGGTCCTGCCCTGCCCCATCCTCACAGCAGGGAGGTTAAGAGGGGTGCAGTGGCTTGGGTTAAATCTCTGGCTTTCCTTTTTGGTGGAAATAGTGGGAACGACTGTGTCAGTGCTGCTTCACCATCCAGTATATGTTTTATTTGGGGATCTGGGTTCCTCGTGCTCTAGAGGAAAGGAGGTGACTCCAGAGGGGGTTTGGAGCCTCTGGTTTGGGAGCTTGTCCCTGTTGTCTTAGGTAGCGACCTTGCTAACCTAGCCCTCAAACAATAGAGATTTTCATGTTTAATTTCTTAAAGTAATCTTGGATACAACTGTATGGGTGACTTTCCATCTTGGGGTTGCTTTCATTTTAATATATTTTTTTAGTGTTTGTCCTTTCCTAAACTTGTTAAAGTGGGGTTTAAAGAATTGGGAGAATGCCAATGCACTGTCTCAATGAAATAGTAAAAGCTAAGTTGCTGCAACTGGTTTTGCTGTAATAATTATTCTGCAATGAATATTCTACTCTTCAATGAATATTTTCATCTGAAGCTACGGTCTCAAGCATGCCCCTTGGTAGCTGATTTAAGTGCCAAAGCTTAAGCAGAAGACACAGGTGGGTTGTATGAATGTTTTCTTACCATACTCGCATATAACTGTTGCCTGAAAGTCAAGGGAGAGCAAAATGTTTGAAACCAATTGTAACCATTTTGTGAAATATCAAAAATAAAGAAAAAGCAAGGTAAGTGATGTGCTAGAGTTCAATATGAACCATAGCACCCCTTCAGAAAAGCACAGGACACTTGCCCTGTCCCCTGTCACTTCTCCCCAGTATGTCTTGACAAGTGATTTTGTTAAGGAACCATGGAATTATTCCGTGTGTGGGGAAATCCTGTGCACTGAATGTCAGTGAGGAACTCCAGTTCCCCCTTGTGAGTCCCAATCAACACCATTTGCTCTCACATGCTGACTGCAATGTGAATTTTCCCTTGCTGTTCTTACAGGTGAAGGTTCTTAACAGTTCTCAAACTTTGGGAAATGTCACGTGCTGAGCAGTCTTTAAAGGAGCTGCATCTTCCATCTTTGCTTGCATAGGTGAAGACGCAGCATTTCTGTAGTTCAAATCACTAAGTCAGTCCTAAACTCAATAATGAAGAACTTGGTTACTGATCATCCTCTTGGGTGCTGGTTATTACCCTTCCCCAAGTATAGGGGGAGAGAAGGGGCCATCATGGGTTTGCCACACCATGATTTGAGCTAGGCTTTTTTGGGAAGCCAATTCTGGCCCTTCCAGCTCTTTTGGGAACTTGTATAACTGCCTAGGTGTGTTGCATGGGGCGAAACTTAACCTCTCTTCTCTCACCTAGAAATCATGCAACTGCCTTCACAGGAATTTAAGTTAGTTTGAGGCAAGAGGCTTAAACTACCCAGATTTAAAGCTACACTTCTGTAAGACTAGGTAAGATGGCTGAGTGTGAAATGGGCTTGTGGCAATGAAGTGGGATCCACCTCGAGCAGAGTCCAGGGCTGCTTTTATGAGTCTTTACCCAGATGCAGCTCGTTCCTTCCCAGTCCCAAGCCTGTCCCTCAGGAACTATATCTGAAGTTCCCTTGGGAGGCCAATCTCTCCAGGTGTGCTCTTAGGCTCCATACCCTTAACTCTTTAAAAAAGAAAGGGCTTAGCATGGCTTTGATCATTTTCAAAGAATCTTAACTGAAGTAAGGCTTTAAAATATCAATAAAAAATAAGAATATAAATTCCTTAATCTGCTGGGTAGCACATTAGGCAGCTGATCGCTCATATGACACCCTTGCTTCCAGGGAAATGGTTTCATCTGAGTCACACCCTTTCCACTCACATGTTTCCTAGGACACCCTGGCTCTTTGAGCTTTAATTCGCACTGTGCCTGTGCTAGATGCAGCTCCTGCCATTCAGCTTCTGCCTTGTGGCCCTTCTGAGAGCCCTGACAAGCTGAACCCCTCATGTCAAGAAAATACAGCCGTGCAGGGCAGGCTTTTTCCTTCCCATTTGGTCTTTTTGGTTGAGAACTTGCTGTCATCTTGCCAGTGATTCAGCTATCATGCACTTGCTCTGTGCTTGTCCCCCAAAAGAATCCCAGAATCTTCCAGGTTGGAAGGGACCTCTAGGGATCATCCAGTCCAACCTTCCCGCTCCAGCAGGCACCT
>JAUBOD010000401.1:35661-45803 GCA_032353885.1 Nothura maculosa | reverse complement strand
ACAAAACAGATAGAGAAAAGTGAGTATGGAAGCCAAGAGCTGGTAACATCCTTGTCGGAGCAGAATCCACACTTAAATAGTAAAGGGGGTCTGGAAGGAGCTCTGGGGGAAGGTCTAATCTTTGATATATTTATTTATTTGCCTTTGCATTTAATCTTTGTAGTGACATTCCTGGGATTTTAGTGCAGTTTAACAGCACTACTTGAGCAAGGTGTATCTTTCGGAAGAAAGTACATGGGAATCTTGTACTTTTTTGGATTTGTTCCCCACAGAAGCAGATTCTTGCCTCAAAATAGTTTTTTACTGTTAATCCCAGGTTTTTTAGTGTTAATCCCAGGTTTGCTTGATGTAGCTTAATGGAAGTGCTTGGTGCACAATAATACAGAGCATCACTGTGTGCTTTAATACCATGTAACCAGCAGAGGGAGAGCAAGTTACTTGAGTGGGAAAATATTCCCATGCTAGATATTGGTGGGGGAGTTGAGCAAGCAAGAACATAACAAAAATGCCTTGTTTTGCCTTTATTTGATAATATAAGTGCAGAGCAAGTGATGTAGAGATGGCATGGGAAGACTTGCAAGCCTATTGTGAAGCAAAATAAAACTAAAAAGAGAGGACCCAGCACTAATGAAAAGCTTTAAACCAAAGCTTTGTTTGAAAGCAGCAGTTTAATGACTATGGTGAACGTTCTTCTATCTCCCTGTTCCCTTCCAGATCAGATCAAGGGGATTAGTTTCTGAAGTTGCATGGTCATCTCGTGCAAGCAAGATGGGCAGGAAAGGGAAATAATTCAGAAACTTGCTCATACTGCAAGACTGAAAAGGAGGGTCAAGGAAGTCCATGCAGCCTGCTTTTAATGGAGAGCTGCAAGAGGAGGGTCTGTCTTTGGAGACATGCTTAACAGTGCCTGGCTGGCCTTTAATGTGTGCAGGGCACTTTTTTATTTCATTTTTTCCTCAAAAATGAAAGCTTTTGACTGCTGTAACTCGACTTGCTCTTGAGTAAACTCAGACACCGCTCTCGTGCTTCACACGGGCACTTTCTGTAACTTCTGGGTATAGACAGAGGCTTCTACAGACAGAGATGCAATCAAGATTATTAGTAAAGGTAGGCGGCTAGAAAACTATACCACTAGATGTGGTATATATGGCATAATATATAGTGGCATAAAACTATGCCACTATAGAGTCATGGTGTCCTATTTTTCTCCTAAAAACTCTGTGGAAGGAGAACAGCTTGTATTGTGAGCAATAGAGCTTTTTATTAGTACTCTTAATCATGGTAATTAACTCTGCTTTACATATCTATTCTGAGCCTCCTCTAGATGTGACTGGCTGTAAAGGGTGTTTTAGTGCAAAAGGAGTTGGCTCAAAGAGGAGCAAATTGTACTTCTGTATAAAAACTTGAGGTGGACAAACTTTGTGCCCTTATAGCCATCAAAACAGCCAGGTTTGGTAAATGGCATGAAAACAGCAGCTCCAAAGGCTGTTGAGTCTGTTGGGCTTTGCTTGCCTGCTCTATATGAGGGCTTAGAGTTAATCCTAACACTTAGGGTAGAAGATTGGGATGGGAAGAAGATAATTTGGATTTTTTTTCCAGAATGCCAGATTGAATATATGTGGTAATAGTTCTCCAAAGATATTCAGGGAAGGGAGAGAGCAGATAAAGATAAAGACTTGTGAAGATGTTTTCCTCTGAAATAAGCCCTGACACTTTTGTGGGTTTAGTCACAAAGGTCTTGAGGTCATTTTGTAAACATGCCCAGTTTGTTTCTGTGGGGATTTTCTTTTCCATGGAGCAGGGTGGATCATGAGCTGCCCTCCCGTTTGCCTCATGCCTCAGTTTGCTCTTAAATTTGACAAACTTATATTACTGGAGAAATGGAAATTGGTGCCGTGCATAGACTAGACTGCATGGAGTTGAAACTCACTGTTTGGATGTGATGTTGAGTAAATCCTCTTTTTATACATACAGGTACAACAGAATAGCTCGGGAATGGACTCAGAAGTATGCGATGTAATTAAAGAAATTATTGGATAACCTCTACAAATAAAGATAGGGGAACTCTGAAAGAGAAAGTCCTTTTGATTTCCATTTGACTGCTTTCTATGAGCCCACGCCTCATCTTCCCCTGTGCACATGTTTACCTGATACAGCAGTGCTGCGTGTTGTACATACTTGGAACAACAAAATAGAAATACTGTATTTTCCCCGTACCAACATCGACTCCTAGCAAAGAAGTGTGTGTGTGTGAGTGTGTGTGTGAAAAGCTAGTTCTTCAGTCATAACTTTGTGAGCCTAAAAGCATTCCTGTAATTGGGTGATGCAGCGTGAATGGGAGAGTTCTGGTGGGTGCTATAATATTCCTAGGGACAGTTTTGCCTATCCATGAAGGATTTTAAGCGGAATCCTTTTAAACTCATAACAGTTATGAAAAGCAAGGTGAAGAACTTGGAAGCTGTTTCTGTATTCATTTTATTCTGAAGGACCGACACCTTAGGTAAATGTTATGACCAATGAGAAACTGTACCCACATCCTGTGTTTAAGGTCTAAGTTTAACTGGTCAGCATTTAAATGGATTGGAGCTATTAGTGCATCAAGTGATGTTGATTTGTTTCAACTCTTTCCCCTCCCTCCTACTTTTTTTTGGTTTGTATGTGGTTTCTCAGTTAATACATAGCTAATAGCTCTTATTTTTCTTAAGTTTTTTAACTGCTTAGGTCTTTCTGGATGTAAGGGTAAAAATTCATTTGACAGAAAACTTGTGTATATTTAAAGACCCAACTGCTCCCCTGGAGCTTGTACGTTCAAGAATGATTAATCTGTGTAATAAACTGATTACTACAGTCATTACATATAACTTTGTGTGAATAGGCTTTTAATTTTCAGAGCAGTTTGTTACAGGCTCAAACTAATGGTGGATTTCCTTAAAACTGCAGCGTTCAAATGGTTGCATTTGAAAATCATGAAGCAGTTTGGTTTGTATCACACAAGGCTATGCAGCTGGACAAGGCAGACAGCTGGAAACGTAGGTGAAATCAAGACGTGTAGTGTGCCAGGAACTTGACTGTTAAACCAAATAAGCAGTTTACTAAATGAGAATCGGAGTGACATTTTACAAAGCCTAATGGTATTATTCCCACTTGCATGGGATTTAACACAATGCATATGTACTGTAGGTAAGTGAAACCTTATGTAATTAAAATAATGGATGTAAAAGGGTTAAAAAAAGAATTACCAAACACATCAGCACAAACTTTCATAAAATGTAGCTTTTACATAATTACTTTGCACTAAACATTTGCAAATGTTCATACAGTTTTAAATTGTACTTGTATGTGTCTTTTTTGAACAAAAATCTTCACTTGAATCTAGTGAAAATGTAGTTTGAAACTTTCCTTTGTATACAAGTGTATTTGCCAGCATCATTCATGTGAAATAGGTGAGTCTACAAGTTTATCTCCTCTTAAGAGAATTGTCAACAAAGCCATCAACTATAAAGGAGAGGCTGTAGCCTCCGGCTCTCTGGCCACAGGGGTCTGTCCCATCCATTTTCAAATGCATCTTTACACTCTTGCACAAATGAGGAATAAATGTCCACTGCTTTTGGTCTAAACCTGTTCCACTCGTCTCATCTCTCGGTGTCCTTGTGTATACACTTCTGGATGTAAATGTTAGCAGGTTGGCGTGCTTGGGTTTTATTTTTCTTGTAGCCTTCTGTACAGCAGGCTGTAGATGAGACGTGGATGTGAAGACTGCAGGGATCACCCAGAGCTACTGGGGAGCTGGGAGCAATGTGCTGTGTAGGGGTATGAGCTGGCTGCTGAGTCCTTTCAAACTAAGCACTTGATGTTACGCCACAAGTCTCTTGGCTGGTAGCCACCTAATGCTTTCCATACGAGAAGGGTGGCCCTGCATGGAAACGTAGCCTCTAAAGTGAAAACCACTTTTGCTGCAGTGGCAAGATGAGAAAGTAGGTTAGTAGCTAGAGGTTTGCCTGAACTTAACCTGGTATTAACCATTAATTGTAATCTGGCCTTACTTCTTGCTAAACCTCTGTCTTAACATGCAGGCTAGCGTTCCTGCTGAACCCTTGGTGATGGGGGCGAGAACGTGAAGCTGTGAAGATGCCCATCCAGGTTTTGGGGTGTATGCCATTTGCTTTGAGATGCATAAACAGGTTTGGGTTGGAGCTGCTGCACACCTAGCAGCAAGGTGGTTTGGTGGGCTCCTTTTACTGCTTTACAAGAGCATTTTTGGGGACAGATCCGTCTTGTAACTGCAGCTGCAGAGGTCTGGAGCAGATGAGGAGGCCCGCACAAGAGTTGTAAGCTGGACAGCAAAAGGAAGGAACAGGAACACAGAAGATGAGGATGATATTTCCCTCTCTGGGAAGGTGCAGAAGCAGCATGTGCCGAGTGACAGCAGTGCAGCCACATATCGATGTAACAGTCAAGGTCTGGGTGTGTGGACAACCTCAGCTCACATACGGTGTCAGCGCTTCCTTGCGTTGACATGATGGGCATTTTTGGGATGAAACACCTTAGCAGTTCGGGACTGTGGGGTTTTGTTGTTTTTGGGTTTTTCTCTTGTTTCTTCTGGTGGCATCACAAAAGTCATGGCGTGGGCAAAAGAAGCCTGGCAGGACAACCTGCCTCTGCTGTGGGTTGGCTGCTTGTTGAGGATGGTGCTGCAAACCAGAGAACACTGCAAGTGCCATTGGACACGGTCAGGGAATGGGCCTGTGGACCTGCTCTTTAACAGCCCTTGTATTGCCCAGCTATGTGTTAAAGCATGAAACAGTACAGGAAGCCAGGGATAGTTTGTTGCCTTTCTAGGAGCTCAAGTTGAGTGAAGCATTTTTCACTCACTTTTCTTATTTTTTGATTTGATAGTTCTCTATTTTGCTTGACTGTAAGGAGACTCCTAGGGACACAGATAGCAAATGCTTATTCAACTTCCTTTTCTCCTTTTGCTGTGTGCTAAGCAAGGCTTATTTTGTAAAGTTACTCCTCAGCTATTTGGATTCCTCTAACTCTGGCAGTGATGTAAAGCTGGAACACTTACGTGACTGGATGCATTGGATGTGTTCATCAACACCCATGTCCTAAAGCAGAACAAACCAGGGAACAAATGCCTCGGAGTGCAGGGATCCACACGGGATGTAAGTCTTGGAGAACCTTTGCCTGTATTGAGTGACTGGATCATTTGCCAGGGTGTCCACCCATGTGTGGTGTTGGTAGCTGGGCTTTGCAGTGACCAGCTCAGCTGGGTGGCTGCTGCTCAGCATGCAGGACATGCCCGGGAGCCCAACAGGTGACGCTGGGTAGACTCCAGCCTCCTGGTTGGCAGCATGAAGCTGAGCCTAGGCTGTGCTGGTGGACCCTACATGATAGATCTGGCTTATCCTTAGGTAGGAAGCACTAACAGTGTCTCTTAGTCGTAGCCTTTTGGCAATGCAAGAGCCGCTTTCCGTTGAGGTTGCTTTGCCATCCCGATGCTTTGAACTAAGCTGCATGTTGAAGTGTCTGCGGCTCTTTGTTTGCACTCGTAAAATGATGTAGCTAAGCACAGTGAAACTAAGTTAGATGTGCTTGTGTGTCTACTGTGTTCAGTAAATCAAGCAGTAACCTGGCCCTTGCCACTTGAGGCCAACCGGTAGCTTTCCTAGTGTTCAGAAGCTGCAGCTGGGGACAGAAGGACATGGCTGCTTTTCTGACCCTCCTTAGTCATCTTCTTTACTATTTACAGCAGCAAAACTCTTGAGCTGTTCTCCTTCATCTCCTTTCCAATAAGCAATAAAAGATCAGAAGCCTGAGGGCAGGATCAATGTTTTGCTGTGTTGGACTGTGTTGGTCTCGTGCCTGCAGAGAGCCCTTGCAGAACACCTGGGCACGTGGTGAGTGGTGGGGTCCTGCTCAACGCAGCCACTGTTCCAGTGTTGTCTTGCTCTAAAGAATCAAAACAACAGGATGAAGTAACCTCACTGAACATGCTCAGCAGCACTTCAGCTGCAGCTTGGAGAGCCCTTTGGCTTTGGGCAGCCTGGCTTGCCCAGGCCCAGACTAGAAGTCTCCCCCTTCAGGAACAAAAGTCCCTAAAGATACTGGAGTGGAGTAGAGGGAAGGTGCTTCTGACATAACCACTTCTTATTGGCCCTGGGAGCAATTTTGCCCCCATTCCTTCCACCCTGGGCAATTCTCCCTCTCAGAAAAACACTCAGTCCTTGCCCCAGCCCCTTTAAGCTCTTTCCCTTACATTTTTTGGCTCCTCTGTCTAGGCTCAACTCTGCAAGAAGTTCATGATGAAAGTGGCAAGTGTGAGTTGTTTTGGGCTTGGCAGAAGCTGTTTACTCCAGGGAATACACAGGGACAAGAAATGCTTTGAAGGGAGCCCAGTGAGGATTAAAAACAGGAAAAACCTGCTGTCCAGCATTCTGGGTCTGTGAAGACCAACCCCTTCGTGAGTAACAGCAATTGGAGGTATTAGGAGAAATTCCTACAACTACCATCTTGCTGCCCCTACCTTTACCCTCACTTACCCCATCTGGACGTGTGTGTGAATAGATCTGTTCTAACATTATCTGTGCTGTTGTAATGTGTTGGAATTTGATCACCATTAAATAATTGTTAAACTTACTGTGGCTTGATTGCCTATTTATTTTTTTGCTTTAGCTGTGCCTTTACCCACTCTTTTAGAGCTTGTCTTTCTTGCTATGTTTCTCTTCTCTCATGACTAGTCTCCTTTGCTCCTGATAGTTCAGTTCTAAACTCTTCTCTGCTGTCACCTCTAGCAGCTTTATGTAATCCTCATTTTTTTGCTATGTTTGGCTTGCGCTTTGAAAATAGGCCTTGATCTGTGGGCAGTGTTGGGTAATCCTGATGGTCTGCCTACTTCTGGTCTTGGCTGTGTAGAGGCTCTCAGCAGTCTTTGTCACTGGCTTTTGCAAGTGTTTGCTTTCAGCTTTAGATGTTCTGATTAAGACGGTGCTAACATCTGTCCTTACTGTAGTGGTCTCCCTGTTGGCCTTGCCATGCTGGACTCTGCTCTGGGGCAAGAGCACCAGGCATCTGTCATCAAAGGAGAGGAGAGAAATCTTGACCATTCAGAGACTTCCATGGCAGAAGTGACTTATCCTGTGTTTTACTGTTCCTCCTCCAATTTGGCAGCAGAGCTTTTGGTTCTGGTCTCCTCTCGGCCTGATTTCCCTGTCTTCTCCATTGTGTGGTAAGGTGAGCATTTGCTTTATAGTCAGCTGGTGAGGTCAGAACTCCTCAAGGAGGAGATGGAGCTAATGTATTGACTCTTCTTGCCCATCTGAAAGCAAGTAGTCTTTAAGATGGCCATATGTATATTTACAACTAATATCTCATTCTGTTATCTCCTATAAGAGACAGACACATCTCTTAGCAAGTTGTTGATGTGATTGCACTCGTTTTTCTTTGACCCCCAAACTATGGGGAAAAAAACATCCCCATGATTGGGTGCACTTGCTTCTTGTAGATGGTATGTTCTGCTGAGCCTACAGAGGAGACACCAGATGGAAGCATAAATGATTGGATTCAAAGATCAAGAGCAAAGATTCAAGCCAGCATTTAAAAAACAATGTTTATTTGGTTGCTGTGTAACCACCAGTGTTAATTTTCTCATTGCTTTTGTTCTCATAGACCATTGATTTTTCTCCCTGTTGAAGAAAGAATATGGATTAGTTGTATTTGTGGAAGTGATCAACATGCCTTAATGCACAGCAAGGCAGGACAGAACCCAAGAACTAAGATGCTTAGTCTGCAGTCATTGAAGAGCTTTCTGTGAGGGGTAGTGCAGGTTCCGTAACCTCTCTGGTTATGTTTAGTAGACTTCTCTAGATATGTGCTATCCATCATAAAATGTATGTAATTCCTTACTGTTTGCTCCTAGTTGATCTTTTAACCAGAGGTAGGTTGATGGGGTGGGCAGCATTTGCAGCACTTGGGAGGCAGGGTTGCTCTTCATGTGATGAGCTGAAAGTAGTCCAATGGAGGGAACTTTGAGGGTTTGAAGTGGCCTCACCTAACTAGGACCACTGTTAAGACCAAGCTTCCAGTAAGCTAGCTTAAACTTCTATAAGCATCAACCACCAGTAAATAGAAAGGACTTTCTTCACCAAGGAAAAGGCCTGGGATCAGCTTCCAAAGCTTGACTAAGGTATCCCCGATCTGCTGCTTGGCTACCTCTTTGCTCTTAGGTTTAAGAGTGAATTTGCACTTGCAGCATCTGTGACTGAAATTCTCGTAGGGCTTTCTCCTTGCTGGTCTTCAGCATCTTGGTTTCAGAAAACAACCCAGTAGCCCTTGCAAATGGTGACATCCTTCATAAAGTTGTTTTGCAATGAGGGTGAGCTGTGTGTTCTCAGTCTCTTGAAAAAGCAGTAGTAATTCTGGGTAAAGCCTCCTGATCAGATGAGCTCAGACCAAAGGGAGAGGTGGGAACAGGGTGGATAACCAACCATTGCTGAAGCTTGTGTCCCACCCTTGAGACTCCCCAGCTCCGTGTGTCTGGCTGACAGAGCACGGTCCTTTGCTCCCTTGCCCAGCGCTAGCTGCTGAAGTCAGGATCAGGAGATGGTCCAGCTAGAGCAGGCAGCTTCTTGGGGCTCCTTCAGCCTTTAGGGGTCATCTGGGCTCTTTACATTGTGGGCAAAGGACGGGGGAAGAGCAGCATAGAGACCTTGGAGTGAAGCTGGCTGCAAGACTAGGAAAAATGGTAGTGTTCTAAATGTTAAATAAGCAATATATACATATGTATATCTAGATATGTGTATGATTCACTTGTTCTGAAGGTAAGTTTGGGAGTTACAGCTGCTGATGACTGAATTTGTTTTCCTTAAACAAGAGAAGCTGCCTTTTTATAGCAGCTAGATCCTCTCCTAGCTCATGTCCCAAGGTGCCCGTGGTAGCTCTGATGCTTGGGAGAGGCAATGAGGCAATACCTGTGCATTATATCCAAACTCATGCAACTTGGGAGTAATATTTTTTCCCCTAGATCTAGGGGTTTGTGAGTTGAAGCAGTGACACTGTGACTTACTGTTGGGGTCTTTGCTAATGTTTCAACATGTGATTTGGTAATTAAGGCTTCAGTTCTGCAGTCATGCATGTTGTTAACGCTGTGCTCCGGAGGAGCCCCAGCCAATGCAATAGTCCAGTTTGAGTTACGGTGAGCATGTGAATATCTCCATGACATCAGAGCTACAGTAAGAGCTCATCAAAGCTTATGGCTTGGTCTGGATGTTGGCTTCAGCTGTTGCATGTTTCTTTCATGTTAACCTGTCTCCCTGAGCTGGGATGGAGCAGTGCTCTGACATGTCTGTTCTGCTGTTCATTCTGCACATGGGTCCCCCTGCTCTGCCCAGCTCTGTCCTTGCCTGGCTCATCATAGAGTAACAGCCCAGGCCTTCAGGAAAGCGGATGGAGCGAGCGCTTGGTAAAGCCACACAAGTGTGGTGACGTGGGACTGCGTTGTGGTGCCTTGCGTGTGTTCATCTTGCTGAACTGGTGACTGGCATTGACCCTGTTGTGTTAAGCCCCCACACACCCCTTTTTTCCTCACTGGAGCCCTATACAGCAACATAAAGTATTCAGGGTGTCAGTCAGTAACCTCTCTTTGGAAACTGCTGGTGAACAAGGGTCACAACAGATGCCTTGCAGGAGCCCGGGCTTTTGTCAAACGGACTGTGCTGAGCTCAGTAAGGGAGTCACTGGTGTAATGTGCTGTGATTTGAGGTGACATATAAAAGGTAAGTACAGACACTTTGCTGGCACTCCTATATTTAAATGCCAAAATCTTTGCTCGAGTCAAATCTTTCCTTGGTCAAGTAATGTGTTCAGAGTGCTTCCGTAAAGCACTCCAGTGGGAAATGAGGTTTATTGCCCAGGGCCTTATAGGAAAGGTCTTCCCACTCTTCACTTCCCACAGAGAAAGGTGGTCTTGGCCATACACCAGAGAGGTTGCTGAGCTGCAGCATAGATCAGGCCAGAGCGGAAGGGAGGAGACCTCCAAGCACGTCGCACCAGCAGCGCCTGGAGCACACGTGGGGACAGCACGGAGCTGCTGTGGCGTGAAGGGACGTGGACCCAACACCCTTAGGTGGAAGTGGTGCCATGCT
>JAUBOD010000401.1:0-25875 GCA_032353885.1 Nothura maculosa | reverse complement strand
GGCGAGCGGGCCGGGGTGCCGGGGTCAGCGCGCGCAGGCGGCCGCGCCGCCGCGGCGGGGACGGCGACGGCGACGGCGGCGCCGCAATGAGGGAGGAGGGAGAGGGGCGCCCGGCGAGCGCCCAGGGGAAGGCGCTGGAGCGGCCCGACAGCCGCACGCCTGTGAATAATGGGGGCAAATATAATGTAGCTGATTAGCCGCAGCTATTGCGCCGGGGCTCTGAGCCTGCCTCCCAAGAGCTTGTTAAGCAACGAGAGCAAAAAATTCTCGGCCGGGGCGAGTGGCTCCGCGTGGGCGCGGCGAAGGGCTGAGCCCCACGGCAGAGGGATGGGGGGCAGAGCCAGGGGCTGAGCCCCATGGCATAGAGGTGGGGATCACAACGTGGTGAAGCCCAGGGAGGAGGGATGGGGGCTCCTCCACAAGGGCTGAGCCCTGTGGGGCAGCACCAAGGCCAGGAATGGGGATCTCCGCACAGGGCTGAGCCCCACAGCACGGTAAGGAACAGTGGGAACTGCTGCTCCTGGGAGGGGACAAAGGGAGCCTGGGCAGAGCTGGGGGGCAGAGCCTGGCCCAAGCGGGGGCAGAGCCCAGGCATGGGGCAGAGCTGCCTGTGCAGCTCTGGGCTGGTGCCGCAGTGAGCGGCGGCGCCGGGGCTGCCTTGGCTGCAGGGAGCCCTTCCCTGCCGACCCGGTAAGAGCCGAGGCACCGAGCAGGCCTGCGAACTTTGCCAGCGAATGGTTTTTAATTAAAACCAGAAGACGTTCCTCTCTGCTCTGGCTCTTCGGAGTTGACCACTGCGTGCATCCTCCGCCTTTGGTCTTCCTTTCTGCACAGCTTGACGCAGCAAGATGAAAGTAACCCAAAAGCACCAGGAAAGAAAAAAAAAAAAAAGAGCCATAAAATCACAGCTCGGAGGCATCCCCCTCGCTCCCGATGGAGAAGGGCCGCGACGGCCACGGGGCGTCCGGCTGGATGGGACGGGGCGCACGCAGGAGCGGCCTGGCGAGGAGCCGTGGGTGCCGTGGTGCTGGGCGAAGCCCTGTGTCCACCCGCATGGCGGGAGCCGCTGCCTTCAGCCCTTCTAAAAATAACGGCGAGAAAGCACCGCGAGCGCGGCAAGCGCCTAACTGGAAGCAGCTTTCGAAACTCCCAGCTGGAGACTGGTTTCAAGGCGTGCATGAGCCTTTCTGGGAAAGAGCAATTAAAAATAGCGAGCGGCCGAGAGCGCTGAGCGCCGGCCGCGGGGTCCGGCGTGCTCAGGGCGCCTGCCGGGCGATGGCCGGTTCGGATTTCTTGGCTCAAGCGCAGCCCACCAAGAGCCGGCGCGAAGGACCAGGGTTGTGGTGGGACAGGAGGGTCTCCCCGATTGCCCGAGTGGTCTGTGTGGGGCTTGCTACCTGTGGGGGAAGCAGATGGCACCTCCCCACTTCCCTATGGCCTCCTTTGCCCTCCCGGAATGGACAGGGGAACAACCCTCATGTCACATGGTGGTGAGGAGCCCCATGTTGCTGAAGAAGGTTTTGGAGATGCTGGAGCCCAATGCGGTTATGCTTCTACCAAGCAGCCCCAGCCCATCCCCACGTGGGCACAGGGAGCAGAGCGCCCGCCAGCTGCTCCACAAACACTCTCATGCAACGTGGGGAGGCCAGGAGGCTCCAGCGCTTCTCCACTCCCTGTGCCTAAGCACATCTAGGAGACACTTGGGGCCAGGGTGCTCGGGCCGCAGCACCCAGTAGCACTGGGGACCAGCTGGTGCTGCCTGCAGCACTGGCACCTGCTTGGCAGGCCTGTGCATTGCTGCTTTCCCCATCCATGGTTGTCCAGAGGCTGCTCCACGGCCTTCCACATCCCCAACAAGAGCCCTGTGGCCCCAGCACAGCCCCCCAAAGCTCTCCCAGTGCCAGTCCCTTGGCACTCGTTTCCTCTCCACTGCCTTCATGTTGTTTTGTCTGAATTCCCTAATGAAGGGCTATGAGAGAGGAAGTCTTGTGGAAACCCGTCCTGGAAACCTGTTCACCATCTCCTTCAGAAAATGATTTCCTAGTGATCGGAAAAAAAATCCATTTTGTGTATTTTGACTAGTAAAGAGCACACAGCTCTTCATTTCTTCTGCATCGTCCTTCCTCCAACCTCTCATTTGCTAAGGCCACAGATCCCCATGGAAATGGCATTGTTTTGTCATTGTCCTGGGATAACAGCTGTGCCATTGGGGAAGCGATTTCCAAACACAAATGTGAATATCCGTTGCCATTGCTTCTCCCTGGCAGTGCATGAATAGCCCTAGATCACTCCTTCTTACTGATGCTCAGGAGAGAAAACCTCGCCCTTTCCCTTTTCTCTGAGGTCCAAGGAGTTCCTGCATCCCTTGGCTTCCCTTACCAATTTCCTCTAATTCCTCCTGGCTCCTTTTCTCCCTTATCACCTGATAACAACGGCCTTCCAGTATGTGAAAAGCTGTCACAAAGAGGAACGTAATAACCTGTTCTCCGTGTCCAAAGGCAGAGGACAAAGAAAGGAGAAGGCTCAAACGGGGCAATTCAGGCTTGCTGCAGGGAGATCCTCTCCAGCCGCCAAGGGATTTAGGGATTTGAGGTTAATCAGTAGCTCAGTGAGGGTGAGGGCCCATCCATGGAGGACAGGCTGGAAAACAGCGCTGGATTGATCCTGTCCAGGGGCTCAATGGGAATGGCCAAACAGCCCTGGGAGATGCTGCTGCTTGTCCACCCTCCAGGACAGACGCAGAAGCGGGAGGTGCCGTCCCCATGCCGGGCGTTGCGGTGAGACCCGACCTCCCAAGGACATGGAGAGGCAGCGGGAGCCGCTCGGAGGCCGTGGCAGCGGAGGAGCAGACAGATGAACTGCCACAGCCAAGGTTGTGCAGTTGGTGGGGAATAGATCTGCCATCGCTTGGCGCGAGGCTCAGCCCTATTATCTATCTTCCAGGCTGCCAGTTTTAACAATGGACATGCTGTCAATTCCACGCAATAAAATCCTTCCTCCACATACATATATGCACAATCAGAGACTTTTGATTGGGGCTTTTCATTTTCCTTTAGAGCTGGCCGCATCCGGGCAATGATCCGCCAGCAGCACCCGAGCACCAGGCAGAAAGAGCCGTGTCAGCAAAGGTGGAGGGAACCCGCGTCCCCGTTGCTTTAGCGTTGCCTTGCGGGGCAGCGGTGTTCCTGACAGGGGCGAACGCACGGATGAGCACACGTAGCCGGGTTGCATTTTAATGGTCTCCAGATCTCCACTGGGGACACGGTGTAAAAATGAAGCACGGCAAACACGGCTAACACCCTGGCTCTGGGCTGCCTGCGGACCAGAAGCGGTGTGAAGGTGAGTGAGAGGCTCCCAGCTCTGGCGAGCAGAATTGCTCAGTCAGCAGCTGGGCGAGGTTGGGGTAGCTCTGTCCAGCTCTGGTGAACGTGGAAACCAGTTGTCCCTTCCCAGGGAAACTTTGCTCTTGGCAAGAGCCCGGGTTGGTGAGGGGGCCCAGGGCCTCCCGGCGCAGGAGCCTTTGTGGCAGCTCTGCTGCGGGTGGCCACCCGGGCTGCCGTGTGATGACCATGATGGGTGCTGAGCAGGGCAGGTCTCCTGGTGTCCTGGGGATGCTTGGAGGTGCAGAGGGGAGGGTGATGCCAGGGGACGGGGGCAGGTGCTCAAGTCTTCATGGGTGTTGCAAGCACCACGAGTGAGGGAGGGCTGGGACTCCCACAGCTCTGCAAGGCAGGGCCTGAGCCAGGAAAACAGAGGCTAAGGGATGTGGGGGATGCTGTAAGCTGGGAGACACGGCCAGGCTGGCTGAGGCCCGTGGTCCTGCGCCACATGTCCCTGCCGGCTACACGTCCAGCCAAGCACCTTGTGGTCCCGACAGCAGCCAGGAGCTGCCCCACGGCCCCGCAAGACCTGCATGGGTGGTGGCAGCAGGCAGAGAGCAGCTCCAGCGCCTTGCGGAGCCAGGAGGGAGCCAGGGCCCTTAGGGACAGCCAGGCACAAGCCCAGGGCTGGCTGGGTCCACCGGTGACCTGGAGTCAGAGCTAGAGACCAAGGACACTGCAGATGTGGCCACCAGGCTGGCAGCGGGACTTGGCCTATGTCCTAAGGCACCAAAGAAGCTTGGTCCTGTCAGCTCCACAGCCTGGAGAGGTCCTCTGGGGGCAGGATGCAGGAGGGACCGTGTCCTTATGCAGAGAACACGCTGCCTTGTTCAGAACAAGCTCTCACTCCAGCATAACTGAGCCGGGCCTGTTTAGCCATATCTGATCAATATGTACAAATACCTGAAGAGAGAATATAAAGAGGATGAGACCAAACTCTTCTCAGTGGTGGCGAGTGACAGGACAAGGGGTAATGGGTATAAATTAAAACAAAAGAAGTTCCATCTCCATGTGAGGAAGAACATCTTTATTGTGAGGGTGACCAAGCCTTGGAACATGCTGCCCAGAGAGATTGCGCAGTGTCCTTCCTTGGAGATCTTCCAAATCCTCCTGGATGCCACCTTGTGCAGTGTGCTCCAGGTGTCCCTCCTGGAGCAGGGCGGTTGGACTAGGTGATCTCTAGAGGTCACTTCCAACCTCAACCATGCTGTGATTCTGTGATTTGCAGACCTTCTGGACCTGGACTCTGACACCTGATCAACCCTCTGGATCAGGTGGGCCAGCACTGCACTGCCACTGAAGGACATTTCTTCTGTGCCATTAGCCAAGTGCTTAGACAAGCAATGATGGAGGGACAGATGTGTAGAATCCAGGCAGGGGGACACACTGCTGACTTGGATCCAGCCTTCCTTGTGTTTACCTATCCATCCATTCACTCCTGGATGGATGCATTGGTTGTTTGTCTTGTTGAAGGCAGTGGCCTGTGACACCATCTCCTCTATTACCCCATGAGTGCTGATGCCCATGGCCCTCAACTGAGGGCATGAGGGAGCACAGGAGCCTGGCTCTGCCTAAGGAGCCTTGGAGGCAAAGCCAGAAGCCCGGGGAAGTTCTGTTGTTCCTCACCATGGGATTTGGGGTCAATTGATGTGACTGGCACTGCAGCAACCCAGGGGTTTGCGTTAGCACTGTGATGACATCCAGGACTTGGGACATGGAGTCCCCTTTGCTCAGTGATATCTTAATGTCTAAATCATCAGAGCTGACTTGCTTGAGTGCGTCACCACTTCTCTCTTGTTTTGAGGGCTTCGCTCTCCTTCCAGCAAGGCAAGGAGCAGGATCATGCCACCTACACAGGCCCCTCCACGACTTTCCTCTCACAGAGGAGCCTGTGCCCATGAGACCCTTGGTGGTCACCAAGAGCTCCGAGAGCTGCTGAAGCACAACGAGCAGGATGGCAACAGGTCTGCAGAAATACCTTTATAAACGCTCCACAAGAAGGCATCTGTTGGGTGGCGGTGGTCAACAGAGGCAGAACCGAGGCCAAATGTGCTGGTTGGACCTAAGAAGTATCAAGTCGATGATGTGGAGAGAAAAAAGAGCAAGGAGTGAGGGCAATCAGATGAAAGAAGGCACCAGGAGAGGGCTGCTGAGGAAGCGTAGAGGCAAGGACCGGAGCAGGATGAGGCCACATGCACCGAAGGAAGAGCCTGGTTTGGTGCAGAGCTGGAGGGGCGAAGATGCTGCGAGGTGTGTTCAGTTAAGGGGATCACTACAGCAAAGGATGCCCCAGCACCGCAGCACGGTTTCTCCCAGCTGTGCCTGTCTGCAACGCAGCCATCCCTGCTTCCCTTGTAGTATTTGGAAGGGCTAGAGTAGGCCAACTCCACCACCCTCCTCCATGCTGCAGGGAGCCTATTTTAAGCCTTGCTAACGTAGGAGGATTAAATTTGGCTGTCTGAGACACGTCCTGCTCCCAGCTGTCCCCCAACCTCTCCTGAGGTTGGCAGCTCTGCTGCAGGCCTGCCTCATGACACAGAGCTGCCCTGCACCACCATGGCTCTGCACACCAAGAATACAAAATTAGGACGTTTTAGGTGTTTCTGCTACACCGGCACCCACCTTGGGTCTGCAGCCAGGGCTCCTCAAGGCGTTAACCTCAATGCATCCAACACGTCCCCATGTGTGCAAAGCCACCTGAGGCAAGGCCCAGTGCAATGCAGGGGTTTGGAGGGACCCTCAGCCCCGTGGTGGCTCTGTCCCCCATGAGGACGGGAACATCCCGCACCAGGCAGGCTGCAATTCACATTGTTAATCAGCAGCTATGGGACGTGACTCCTGCATCTTCTCCTCTGGGCAGCCCATCACTAGGGAGAGGAGGGAAAACCAGCCCCACCAAGGTCCATCTGTGCCCACCCCAGCTTGGTGATTCCTCCCTGTGGCCATCTCGCTCCTGCTGGGCTGCAGGGCGCTATCGTTTGCCCTCATTTATCCGGCCTCCTGCATCCACAGCGCATTCCTGGTCAATCGTGTATTTTATTAATTTATAGAGTGCTTCTTCCTGGAGCACTCGCAGAGGAGCCCCGTGGAAAATTGTGTTTTGCCTGGGCGGATCAATCTGCCCAGAGCCTGCGGTGTATATATTTAAGAGAATATTACAAATGGCCATTACTGGCCGAATTTACCCACCGGCGTCTGGAGGCTGGGCAGCAAGGACTGAATTTTCACCAGGGGGAAAGGGGACAAGCGGAGCGGGCTGTGACTCACGCCTATGGCCTTCTCTTCAGCACCAAACTGGCTCCACTGGGGACATCGCTCAGTGGCTCTTCCTCAGTTTGCTCACTTGGAAAATGGGGGTAATAATACCCATCACCTATTTGCGAGGCTGCTGTGAATTTTCATGAGCTACCATCTGAACGGGGCTTTGAGCAGGGAAATTGCTGTATCAGCTCTAGGCAATGATAAACAATACTCAGCATTTACATATTCAAAGCACTTTGATTAACTCTTGGGGTTTAAGGACTTGATGCAATTCCCACTGAACCGCAATGGCAGCTGGACGGGGTTATCGGCAGCGCTGGCCCCGGGCACCGGGCACGTGTGGGGCTGGCACTGTGGGTGCCCCCCCGGGTACGCCCCCTGCCACCACTTCACAGGGGACACTGGTGAACCTAGGCA
Organism: Nothura maculosa; assembly: GCA_032353885.1. NCBI lineage: Eukaryota > Metazoa > Chordata > Aves > Tinamiformes > Tinamidae > Nothura > Nothura maculosa. The sequence continues at coordinate 18,817 of JAUBOD010000401.1, read as the reverse complement.
GAGCACCTTGCACCTCTGCCTAATGGCGAGAGAACAAATAAACCTGAACCCTCCCTGCAGAAAACAGGGCCATCCAGTGATGCCAAACCCATGTGGAGCACAGAGTATCATCAGTTCTGCTGCAAAATTTGCAACCAGGTGTTAAATAGCTGTGAAATTCTAACTTGATTCATGCACAAGATGCCAAATAAAGGGCTTTTTCTTTTCTTCTTCCTTTTTTTTTTTTTTTAATAGGGAGCGGGAAGAGGTGGGCCCTTGCCTCCTGGGTTGCAAAGCGCCATAGATCCGGAGTGACCTCCCCCCGCTCAGCCCACCCGCTCATACCGAGGTGGCGGAAAGCAAAAGGAGAGCGACCCCAGGAGCCCGCTTCATAATTTTATTCAGCCGATTATTTTGCGTTTTCCTTTCAAGTTTGTTCAGCCCCTTGATTTTAAATGGCCCCCCTCTGTCCAGCCGGATGATAAGTCTCCCTCGGGGTGCCTCGTGTAAGAAGATCCTTTGGCATTATTATTAAGATCACCGTAAAACAATAGCAAAACCTGGCGGAGCGGCGGTCCCACCGTGACCCGGCGGCAGAAGATTAGGGAGCGTCCCGCTGGCTGCAGGAGCCGGGGATCTCCGTGGGGACTAGCAGGAACAGGCTGGAGCAACGAGGGAGAAGCCCCCGCAGCCTCCCCAGCCGCCGCCAGCCACCAGGCAGCCCCATCAGCTCCTTCTGCCATTAATTAAAGGCGCTCAGTGAGAAAGCAGCTCTCCGCATTGGCAGAGCGTCGCGGGGGGACAGCGCTGATCCTGCATGAACGATTTTCGGAGCATCCCCCGAGGCAGCGTGGCGAGGGCCGACGCGCGGCCACTTCTGACGCTGTCACTTTACACCACTGCTGAGCCCAGCAAGGCCAGGCCCCCAGCCCGTGTCCCAGGCCCTGCAAAGCAGGCAGTGGTGGAAAAGATAAACTGTAGAGACACGTTCCCGAGGACGAATAAATAGCGAGCTTGGCTGCCCGTGCCTGCGCGCTGCGTCTCAGCCTGCTTCATTCCAGGTATTAAAAAAGGTTTCTCTGCCACCGAGAAGGAAACTTTGGGTCATGCATTGAGCACAGCCCTCGGGAAGTAGCACCCGAGTGAAGCGCACACCAGTGCTGGGGACAGCGGATGCGCAGAGGTGGCCTTGACGCCTGAGTCCTTACGGGCCCCGTGGCGCCGGTCCCGGCACTCTTTGGGCTCAGCGATGGAGGCACCTGTGGGAGTCTCTGAGGCTCAGGGTTAGGGAGACCCTGCTAGGTCACTGGGCAGGCTGGATCCTGCCTCTGCTGCTCAAACAGCTCCACGAGTGCCCAAGACTGTCTCATTGCCTTCTGCAGGAAGGAGCTGCGAGGGGAGACACAACGGGGACTGTGCCCAGGCTGAGCTGGGGTGGGATGATGGACAGACTGGGCTGCTGTTGACCCCTCCAGGGACAACCTGCCCATGCCCCCCCCCACTATTCCCCCACAGGAACTCTGTGGGAAGCCAGCACTCCTTGCAGAGCAGCAAATCTGGCTCCCTTGCAGCGCGTCGTGGGCAGCCCTGGCTGTGTGCGTGCAAATGTGTGTATATGTGTCACGACAGCTGACACCGTTGTCAGTGGGTCCCCTCAGGCCCAGTGGGACGTTCCTGCCTGTGGTGCCTGCCGCTCACCCCCTTTCCAGCACCGGGCACCACCGTGGACAGCCAGCACCAGTGCCTGCAGCCCCTGGGCACGCTGGGGTCCCGCAGCCCGTCGGGGCGCAGGCAGCGCCGCGACCCCCGTGGCGGCGGCCCCGGGGCAGCGGCGTCCTGGGGCAGGACGTGCGGCCGCTCCGCGCCGCTGCGCAGCCCGCGCCGCGATCGATCCGCATCGACCGTCCCCGCCGAGCTGCTCCACTTTCCAGCCAATGTGCGGCGCGGGCGGCGCGGGGAGCCCCGCCGGTGGCACCGCTCCGCGCCCTGGCGCGCCGCCCGCGCCGCGCTGCCCCGAAGAGCCGGCGTGGAGCGCGTCGTGGAGCCGCCGCCGCCGCCGACACCGGCCCGTGGATACTGTGCTGGGCAGTGCATAGGGCACCGACACAGGCATCGCACTGTCCGTCACACAGGGCGCTAAACTGGGCACTGTGCTGGGATCACACTGGGCACTGCCATGCAGATGGCACTGGGGATCAGATAGGGCACTGAGATGGGCACTGCACTGCACCTGGGATCACCGAGGTGCTGCACTGGGCACCATGCTGGGGATCACACTGGGAATCACAACAGGCATCGCACAGGGGATCACACCAGGCACTGCATCAGGCACCACACCGGGCACAGACCAGAAATCACACTGGGCACTGAACTGGGCACCGGGGATCACTCAGGTGTCCTACTGGGCACTGCACTGGGGATTAACCCAGGCACTGCATTGGGGATCACACTGGGCACCATGCAGGGAACCTCGCTGGGCATCACCCCAGGCAGTGCTGCCCTGGGCACCACACTGGTCACTGGTGTGCTGGGCAGTGCCAGACACCTCCCTGGGCAGCTGAGCAGCCCTTGCACCAGGGTGGCATCAAACTGGGCACCACCACCGTGCTGGGCAGCACTGTGCTAGGTTCTGCTGCTCTGGGCACGCTGCTCCCAGCACCACACCAGACACGGGCACTGACCGGGCACTGCAGCAGCCCCACATCAATCACTGCTGGAGCAGGTGCTGTTGTGCCATGCAGCACCGTGCCAGGCACTTCCACACCAGGCGCTGCAGCGACTGTCCCAGTCAGTGTGGCACCATGCAGCACAGTCAGACACATCTGCACCATGCCCTGTTGTACCAAGCATCCCTCTGGCCACCGCATAGGGCACAACTGCAGAGGGCACAGCAACAGGCACAGCCGTCACGGATGCTGCACTAGGCTACCCTGCACCAGGCACAACCACGCTGGGCATCACCACGCCGCACCTGGGCAGCAGACACTGCACTCACTGCAGCAGACGTCAAACTGGGCACTGCTGAGCCCTTCCTCACTCCCCACCACCTGCACTGCCCCCCTTGCATTGCCCCCCTGCACCATCACACACAGACACCCCTGGTGCCCCGCAGCAGTGCGTGGCTCCTACCTCAGCCCACCACCGCGCACTGTGCTGTGCCCGCCAGCCCCACCTGCACCCACCGTTTCCAGTCCTGTAATCCCTGCGCATCCGCCTTGCAGAGCAGGGCAGGCAGCTGCCCCTTGGCACCCAGGGCTCCGTGCCCACGGCGCTGGGAAGGTATCGCGGCTGCAGCTGCGGAGATGATTGCCGGCTTGCCTTCTCTCCTGATAACGCATGGGCAAACACCGACTTCATTATCTCCCGCTTGCTTTATGCCATAAGCACAGGGGTGACCTGGGCATGTTTTTCAGAGCAACTTTGGCACAGGGTGCACAGATCAGGAGCGTTTCCTGCCCACGCTGCTGCCGGCACCTTCCTTCGCACCACTGCGTTGTATTCAGTGGTACCACTTCGAAGTCCATCCTGGCTCTGCAGAGCACATGAGCCACAGGGAAGCGGGGGCGGTTTTAAGCATCTTGGGGCCACGTGGCGATTGCAAGGGGATGGTGGTTGCAATAAGCAGTGAAATGAGCGGGCCACAAGGAGCCAGCGGGAGCCACAGAGCCCGTGCTCCCCACACAACGGGTGCCACTTCAGCGCGGCTCGCTCCATGTGCAGGAGCGGCGCTGCGCTCGGTGACTCAGTTTCCCGCAGAGCGGCATGGCAGCGGGAGGGGGATCCGGGAGGCTGTGGTGGCCGTTGGGCTCCCCGGCAGGCGGTTGCAGAGGCTTCCTGTTTCCGCGGGCTGCGCCTGGCATTGTGCCGCTCGGCGAGGGGGGCAGCGCCGCTCCCTGCACCTGCCCAGAGCATCTGCTAGGGAGACAATCGCCATGGCAACCCGCGCTTCCTCCCGCGCGCTCCGCAGGGGCCGGGGTCCCGCGCGCCCGCCCGCGCGGCCCTGCTGCCCCGACCCCGCGCGCGGCCGCTCCGTGGGGTCCCCCGCAGCGCCGCGGGGCCGCTGGGCAGGGTGTTCCATGGAGCCACCCTCGCCGGGTGCCCGGGCTGCGGGGGAGGAGGCGCCGTCCCACTGGCAGCTCGGAGCCAAGCGTGGCGAGATGCCAGCTCTCCAAGACCACCTGTGATGAGAGATGAGATGTGGACGTCACTGAGTTTATGGGAGAGTCTTCGCTTTGAATGTGGCTTAAGAGAGGGCATATGGCTTCCCAAACAGCTCTGTGCAGGGCACAAGCCACTGTTTGTCCTTTATGGGCAGGAGCAATGTCTGGGATGCAGCTTAAGGCCTGGCACAAGTTGGCAAGTGCTCCTGAGCCTGGAGGAAGCAGCAAATCTGGCTACATGGCACAGTCCATGTGGCTCTTGTGGACTTTCTGCCCTGAGGTGCTGCTGGAGGCAATGCAGAGCCCCCATGGCTTCCCGTCACCTCATACAGGTGCACAGGAAGACAGTGGAGATGCTCTCATGAGCAAGGAGGTCCATACAAGTCTGACATCATGGGGCTCCTTGAGAAGATGAACATGGCAGGAGGCAGCTCCTGGTTCCTTGGAGTTCCTAAGAACCACCACCTTGCTATGCCTGTGCCCATTGCCATGCAGCCTTGGACCAGGGCAGGCAAACAAGGTGGAAAAAGGTGTTTTTCAGCTGAGGGAAGAGAGGAAGTAGAAGAAATTGAAACTTTTATTTAGCTCCTGAGGGCTACAGAGCCTGTCATAAAATCACCTGGCCCTAATGGTTTTGAAGACACAGATGCACCCGGGGAAATACTGATTTTGAAGGGCTGGTGAGAGCCAGTTTCCTGAAAACTCTCTCCTGATTCCAAAAGAGAGTGGAATCTGGGGGAAAAAAAATCCATCTCCTGAAAGATGATCAATTATTTGGAGACCTACTCCATGGCTCTTGGCCCTGCCATCCTTGCAGTGAAAACTCTGGAGCAGAGATTGCACCTGCATCCTACTCATTGCAGCTGACCAGCCAAGACGCAGGTGGGACAATGGGGTGATGGGCAACACCTGACTGGTTGGGGTGCCTGGGGGCATTGCCTGCAGCAAGATCTCATCTCCTGCAGTCCCACCTGCAGGCAAAGACGTCCCTCTCACAGACCTGACCTTTGAGCAGCTCCCGGGGACATTGGGTGCCTTGATGTCTCTGCTCCTTGATGTGCTCACGTCTGAGCTTCTTGCAGGGTGTCTGTGTTGAACTGCACTCACTTGCCTCCAAATTCAGAGCATTTAGTCAAAACTCAGCTGCATGAAACCAAAGCAGTGCCCCAGTGCATGCATTTTTTTTTAACAGGGAAAACAAGCCTGTTTTGCAGTGCAAACAAGTAATTTAACAAGGGAAGCCCAGCCCTTGCTCTGAATAAAGACAGGCCCATTTTTCAAGCGCAGGCAGTTTTCCCTCCTATGGCTGGACACTTGAAGGTTTGCTTTTCTCAGCCAAGATGCTGTCAGGCCCTGCAATGAGGGACTGTCTCTGCCCTTAAGAGCTTACAGAAGGGAGAACAAAGTGAGGAATGAATAAAGGAGCAGCCTTTAGGTGGGGAAACTGAGGCACAGAGCAGTTTAGGGACTCAGCTAGGTCTTGTGCAGCAGTGGTAATGCAGGAGCTGGATGCAAGTGACTTGAATCCCTGCTTCCTGGATGGTAGATGAACTTCCAGGAGCAGCCATGGCTATATTTGCCTCTGAAGCACCCAGCCAAGGCTGCTGAGGCCTCAGGAGGAAGGGAAGCACCTCAAGAACTTGCAAAAAGTCTTCTGAGGCAGAAACTCAAGGATGGAGAGAAGGATGGAGAGAAGGATGGAGCCTACAGGCAACAGTGCTCAGATCTGTGCCCTGCTCCTCAGGACAGCACTCACAAGGACGAGTATTTATGACCGTCTGTGGCATGAAGCAGGCATCAGCATCCAGTTCTCCATCAGACATTGGTGAAGGCACCTGCAGGCCTCCCTCCAGCAGGTCATTAGTTTCCAGAGAGCCTCCTGCACCCACGACAGTGACCCTGAGGCTGCTGCAACTTGGTAGGGCCCTTGTTGGGGCGGTCTCCTTGCCCATCCCTGTATTTGAATATCCTGTTTTCTGGCTAATATCAAGGTGGACCCATATCACTGTTGCCGTAGAGCAAGATGGGACAACAGAGGCACAGAGAGGTGAAAGGTCTGGCCCAAGAGCAATCAGTAGCCAAAGTGGGACTCAGAGCAGTCCTCAGCTGTGCTGTGGCCTGCAGGCTGCAAATCTGTTCCTCATTAAGGGCATCGCTTGAAAAAAATCCTGAATTGTGCCTGTGGGCAGTGCTGGGTGACTCGGGATGACCTTGCTGGTGGGGCTGACCCGTGAGCCGGAGCAGGACTCGGAGTGCCGAGTGCCGCATGATGCAGCCGCTTGCGGGCCGCACGCGAGCCCAGCGCGGCTTGGCCCCCGTGCCTGCCTACGTGCCAGATGGTGGAAGAGCTTGGCCTTTGCTGCAGGCCGAGCCGAACGCCCGCTGAAAACTGCCCATGTGTGAAGATAAAATAAAGGGAATGTCACGTTCCGAAGCCGCAGTCTCCGGGTGCTGCCGCACATGCCGGCATCGCGGACAGTGGCCAGGAGGCTGAAGCAGATCGGCAGCTCCCCTGAGCCCAGCCTGAAATCAGAGACGTCTGTACCTAAGCAACACACGAATCAGCCATGAGCTGAGCTTTACTGATTTCACTCCTAGGCGTAGCCAGGGCGCTTTGCAAAAGCAGAAAGCGCCTAATGGCGGGTCCTTGCCAGGGCTGCCGAGCCACGAGGGCTCCCGTTGGCTTAGGCAGCTGTGTCTGTGCTGTCTGGCTAGGCTAGGCCTGCGCTCCGCTGCTGGTCCCCAATTAGCTGATGAGCAGCTGGGAAGGCACGCAGGCCGCTGTGCCGGGCGTCCGCCCTCCCGGCTTATTCCTGTATCCTTATATCCTCAGCCTCGCTCCGGTCACAGCTTGAGCCTGTGCTGGGCTTTCCAAGCACGTCTGAAGGGAGGTAAAAAGTACCCAATGGCTCTTGAAAACTGAGAGGATCCAGGCTGGCCCATGAATGCCGCTGCCGAGGCCTTGGGGAGGTTGGCACACGGGGTCCATGTCCTTCCTACCTTGCCACGTGACACGGCCCGGCTGCAAAAGTGCCTGTTCCTGGGACGCGCTTCCCAGCGGGAATGCGGGACGAGAGCTTGGAGGTTTGGGGCCTAGGTAAGGTCTGGACAAACTGTGCTCACCAGCCCGATTTGGCCCGGAATCTGCTATTTTAGTAGCTGTGACCTAATGCTCTGTAGGTGCCTTTGAAAATAGCCAGAGTGTGTTAGCAGAGACTGCGTTTCAGGAGCACGCTCTATCCCCAGCACCAGCCTTGCTGAGTCCAGAGGAAAAAAAGGGGGCAGTTTGACAGCAAATTCCTGAGTTCTGGTGGAATCTAAATTCCAATTTATTGTATGTGGAAGGAGTGAAAATTTATTGTCCAGATAATGCCAGAGCACTGACTTGTGGCAGCATATGAGAACAGGCAAAGATGGTGAAGTCCGAGGGAGCAGCGCTGAAAGAGTCTGCATTAAAAATGGCCTGAAAATCAGCTTTTTGCTGTGAAACGCTCTGGCTGGGATGAAATCGTTTTTCCTGATGGCAGCCGGTTCCTTCAGGGGTTAACGGCAACTCTTTCCAGAGAGCTGTAAAAAGTGTTTCCGAAATAGTTCCATTGCCCGTTGTTTTTACAGCTAGGAAAGACAGGGCAGGCCTGCCCAGGCAGGAGGGGAACCACGGGCTCCTTGCGCACATGGAAATTGAGTTCAGGAGATCAGGCAGGAGTTGAGGCTGGTTATCCCAGCAGCAAGAACAGGCAGCCTTTCCTGCAGATGTTCGAGCCTCATCTGCAATCCAGTGGCATGGAGGGAGCGCAGAGGCACAGCAGGAAGGAGAGGAGCGGGCTTGGGAGCCCACAGCAGGATGTCACCAATGTCACCAAGGTAGTGGACGGCTCTTCCCCCTCAAACGACACAGCAAGGCCACTTAGACTGAACGTGTTGGGATCCTGTGGTGGTGTCCATGGCTTCCTGGATGTTTGTGTTGGGTGGATGGTGTTTGGAGGCTGAGGCTGCAGCCCACTGGAGGTCCCGTTGCCCTTCCCTCATGTCAGCAGTGCTTGGGGCTGCCAGCCCAGGTCCCCTCTGCTGCCAGCAGGCTTGGTCATCTCGTGCCAATGGAGGCACAATGGGTCAGATCCAGGAACGAAGGGAGGAATTTGGACCACATTAAGCATTAGTCTAGAACTAAATGTCTCCTGCATCCATGGATAGAGTTTGTTTTTTATTTTTGTTCAGGTCTAATTCATACTCTCTCGCCTAGCATGGATGGCTGAGACATTGAGGGGTCTCAGACAAGGAAAAGGAGGAGGAAATACAAGGCTCTTGTGATGGGCACACTTAAAGCCAAAGTGGACAGAGACAGAGATGTCTACAGATCTGAAGGCCAGGCGACAGTCTCTGACTCCCTGGTCTCTCTCCTCTCTATATCCTCGGTCATTGAACTTCTCTAGGGTGTTCTTGAGTTGGGATTGGATACCTGAGGCTAGGCAACTTGGGGACACTTCGGGAACCAAAGTGCTGGATGTTGGATTGCCAGGTACTTCAAAACTCACCCAGTGCCCAAATGGCAGCTGTGAGAGCGCGTGCTTAGCTTTGATGCTTGCTAAAAGGCCAGGAGGTTCCCCCCTTTCTGCTCACTCCTTTAAGCAGCCTCCAGCACTCAGGGCTTGCACTGCACTTGCTCCCTCCTGCTCTGCTGTGCAAACCTTGGCTGCCTGGCTTCCTCCACTGCTTTCAGGCCAGAGAGTTTTCCAAGTGCTTTATACTTAAACTCAGGCACAGAAATTCGCGTCCAGGATGCAGCAAAGAAGCAGCAGCCAAGTTTGATTTGGGCAAAAAGTATATTGAATTCCCTGACCTGCTGAGTTCGTGTCTGAAAACAGTATGTGAAATGGGAAGGCAAATGAGGAGTCTCCTCCCTAAAGCATGTCTGCACAAAAGCCGAGGGTCAGAGGTGCTGAACACGCAAGGTGGCTGGGCAGGGAGGTGCGTGGGCTCCAGGCACTGTGGTATCTGGGAAGGGGCATCCCGGGTTTAAGGATGAACGAGAGAAATCTGTGCAGTTTTGTGAGCAGCAGATTTGGCAGGGATGGGCTTTCTGCAGATGTACGTCTCAGGGGTAGAGGCCAGCTCATAATTGTGCAAGCGACACAGCTGATAGAAACAGGCTTGTGTTTGGTGGCCAGGCTTGGCCCAGCCCAGTGGGGGTGAAGAGCTGGGGAATTTTTATTTTCGCTCTGTGCCTTTTCTCACTCTCAGAAGTAATGAAATGCAGGAGCCAGCATTAATGCACCATTAAGACTGCAAATTTCAGCACGCAGCCATCAGGAAATGCAAATACTCGGGTCTACTGTCAGCTCTACCTTCACTACAGCAGCAGAGGAAGGGGCTGGTGTGCTGCTGACCTTTGCTACCTTCATTAAATCCGTGGTGACTCGCAGTTTCTGGTGCTTGCCTCCCTTTTCAAACTCCTCATCTTCCCCCACTCACATCTGGGCTGCTCTTCTATTAGCATGGATAGACACAGGGAGGAGCACGGTGGCATGAGCTCACAGCGAGACCTGGGACCAGCGGGTCCTCCCAGGAAGTCTGCATTCCCAGGAGAGAAGGGCTGTGGGAACCAGGCTGTGCCATGAGGCACAGCATCTGCTGACAGCCGGGACGGATGGCACCGCCTGGCCCCAGGTCCTTTGGCTGTGCAGAGAAGTCTCCATCACCCAGGCCACCAAGGAGAACAGCCCTGAGAAAGAGAGAGAGAAAGAAAAGGGTTGCAAATGGGGAAGGGGAGGCTGAAAGGAGCCCTTTCTGCAGCCGGCGAGCACCGTCTGTTCTACCTTTGGGTTGTACTGCGTTTCCCTGGCAGAGACCTGCTTTTCCATAAATTTGGGTGGAAGGGAGAGTTTGGCAGAGCCCCTGGCTGCAGGGAAGGATTTACTGCTGCGCTGGCTGCTCTGCACTCTCCCTGCGGAGCCTGGGCTCCCGCAAACGCCCTGCGCAGGGAGGAGGAGGAGGAGAAGCGGGAGGAGGGAGCGGGTGCTGGTATCCAGCTGGGAGCTGGAGACCCTGCCGGCAGGGCCTTTCCTGGACGTCCCAAGGGGGAAGGTGCTGCTTGGGCTCTCCATGGAGGACATCAGGCTCTTGTGGCCATAGAAGAGTATCTCTGGGGCAGGGAATGGGCACCTGGTCCCATTTGCCTTGTGATGGCTGCCTGTCCTTGATGACCATCCGGCAGCGCTGTGCCCCTCAGTGGGTCTCCTTGTCTCCATGGAAGACCCCCAGTGGGTCGGCTGTGGGCCGGGAGCTGGCCGGCTCCCCGGTGCAGTCCTGCTGCCTCGCCGAGCCGTCCTGCCGGCCTCGAGGCGGCCCGGCCGGCTGCCAAGGCTCCGGCGAGTCTCCTAGCAATGAGGGGGCACCGGGGAGACCGTCTGCGCCGTCTCCGCTGGGGCCCCGCAGCCTCCTGGCACCAGCCTCGCCATGTCTCTGTGCGCCGGCCTGTCTGCCCTGTCCTGGGCCGCAGCTCCCAGGGTGCACAGAGGGGCTGAGCCTCACAAGGCCGAACTCGAGTGGGCGGCAGGGCGGTGGGCCTAGGTGTGGGTTTGCTAGGGACGGCTCTTTGCCTCCGGGGCCTGGCAGCTCCCAGCGTGGCGGCTGATCCCCTGGTGCTCCTCGCCACACTCCACAGGCCAGCGAGTCAGGGAGGCGGCCAGGGCAGAGCCACATGGAGTGGAACGAGCTGGGAGCCACCCTGAAAGGCCGGGCTCTGGCTTGCTCCGGGTTATTAGAGACGGAAGGCCGCCCTGCCGCACTCTGCTGGGAAAGGACATTTTCCTGCCGCCTCCGCGGAGGACACGGATTTGCCAGGCAAGCTCGAGGCTGTGAGCGATGTCCTGACGAGCAGCTGCGGAGCTTTGCAGTGCCCAGCTGCTGCCCCGGGCCGCACGCGGCCGTGCTGCTGCGTGCCCTGGCCGCGCTCCTCCGAGCGCGCGCGGCGCTCCCGGCAAAGCGGCCGGCTGCCTTGCGGCGCGCGAGCGAGAGCCATATTGTGGTGGGTGTATGTTATGAAAGGCGAAGCGGAGCCGAGTGGGTTCTGCTTTCTCCCCCTTCAATCGCGAGCCGTCGGGGAAGTTGATGAGACAGCTGCCATTTTGTTTGCGGTTGGACGCGGAGTGCCGCAGAAGGAGCCATTCTGCTTGCTTTCCCTCGTGGCGACTTTCTATTTATTCTTCCTTTCTTTCCCGCTTGCTCTCTTTAACTCGAAATGAAAGTCACCCGAGGAGGGAAGCGCATCGCAAACGCCTGTCCTCTCTCCTGCACAGTGAGCACAAAATAGGTATTGGCCACGTTCTCAGATGGAGAAGAGAGGCCTGAGGATGGATAAATACTTTTCCAAGGCTTCGGAGCAAGGTGTGGACAGCGCTGAGAATAGCATCTCGAAATCTCAACTGCCAAGCCCTTAGCCTAACCAGAAGGTTATTCTTCTTCCCTTATGCTCATACATATCCATTAGGATGAGACCATATGTGTGAGATGTAGATGAATTTCTTTCCTCTTGACAAGTCCAGTTGGTCTTCCTAGGTAAGGAAATGGGGATCTGTTCCCATCCAACTTTGGGCTGGCTCTTTGCCGTGATTTCCTGAGTTGTGTTTGCCCTTGTAGAAACAGAGCTACGAGGCTGATGATGCCCAGCTTCACGCCTAGCTGTTCTTCACCCTTGCTGGCTTGGGATGCCAGACGTTTCTGGAGATGTGCAGAGGTTCTTCCTGAGAAAGTGGATGGATGTGTGGAAGCCCTCAGTGGAGGAGAGCAGCAGATGTTCTGGTGGGAAAAAGACCCAGCTGGCTGGGATGTACTGGAGGTCTCTCTGGTGGATCTTAATGAGGATCCAAGCTCCTCACTAGATCACAGAGAACTTGGTGAAGAAGTGATTTCTCTGACAGCATTGAGCGAGGGGGTGAGCACATCCCAATGCTCCTGCTTTTCAGGCGTTTACCCAAGATACCTTCTCAGACTCCAGGCAGATGAGCCTTTGATGGGATCCCTGCACATCTCAATCTACCCAAGAGTTTGGTGCTGCCCTTCTAGTTGAACACAGTTATTCTGAGTCGTTTGAAGATGAATTTAGGAGAGATATCTTGGAGGTATCTTACATGGTTAAGGAACTAGCTTGTGTGGTGAGAGACATGCAATTACTGCTCAGCCCCTACGCTTCCTTTCTGGAGGAAGAGATATCTGGACGTAACAAGTCCTTTTGACATCTTCCAATCCATTACAGGCTGCAGATCAGTGCAGAAGTGGCATCAGCCTGGATGATGGATGTTGTTTAAGTGATCAAGGGGAGACAGCTTCTTAATACCCATATGGTCAGATCTATCAGCTTCTTTCAATAGCATCGATCACATGTTGTTGCTGACATCTTTACAGATGGTGAACGGGAGCACAGAGGGCACAAAGTGCCCCCCAGGTTTGGGGCACTTTTTCACTGCTTGAGTGTAAACAATATTGAGCCTAAGATGGTGGAGCTGGGCAGATGAGCCCAACCTAACTTGAAGGAGATAGTGCTGGAAAATCCTTCTTGCAATGTATAGCAAAGGAAATGGGATGAAGTACTGTGAGTAACTGGTGCTATGGCTCTTGCACCCCCATCCTCCTTTCAAAGGTGGCTCAGTCAAGACTGGAGCTATGGGGCCATTGCCAAAGGAGTAGATGTAGAATAAGGAGAAAAGATGTTTGAGAGGGATCTCATAGTGGGGGGACCCACTGTACTCTCTTTCTCGGAGACCTCATGACCTTCAGAGGTGACAGAGCATGCTTCATCAGCCAGGCTTTCTCAGCCTCACTTGGACTTTCTCTCTGCCAAACTGGGTGCTGAGGGCAGCCTGAGCTCTTGGCAGACCTGATGATAGACTTGCCTCAGTACAGATGTGGAGGATGATGGGGAGTTTCATAACCTTTCAGGTTAAAGCTACTGGGCTCCTGGGGCTCCCTTGGGATTTGCTTCTTGGGAGTATCCCCCAAGATTGGTGCCCTTGCTCATCAGGAGTTCTGCTATCAGGGCTTGCTTGCCTAGGCTCCTGATGAGCCAGCTCTCCTGATTCAGGGGTTGCCACAGTGTAAAGGGTTCCCTGTAAAACAAGGATTGTCCCCTGATTAGTCAGCCTAGAAACCATCCTCTCCCACCCAGTCCATCTCCTTCAGCGGCTGCTGTCCTTCAGTATGTGGCTGGAGGAGAGCTGCTGTGAAGTCATTCTTGCAAAACAAGCTCAGCCTTGCTTGCTTGCTTCTCCATGGCTTGCAGTGAAGCAGCAGTGTGCACAGATGAGCCTCACCGCTGCCTTCAGACACCCCTATCCTCCAGGCACTCCAATACTGCGTGCAGCATTGGTGCCTAAACGCTTCGTCATGTGCAGCTACCCCTTCCCGGGGCCACCCTGTGAGTGTGGGTCAGGTGCATCCCTGTCAGGAAGTCATATGGGCAAGGCCCTGGCCGTGGGCGGCACGGAGGTTGATGAGCTGGGTGGAAGGAGATGTCCTGACCGTCATGCTGGTGAGGGGGAGGCCGTTGCAGCTTTCGCGGTTGTTTCTCCGCAGCTCCTGACTCAAGCGCGCCCAAATTAGCTCTCGCCATAAGTAACTTTTGATATTTCCTAGGTGGGGGGATCGTCTAACTTACGTATCCCTTTCTAAAATTGCAGTTGCCTTCAACCACGATGCTTGCTGACTGACTTTGGAGCGCTGCTGCGAGGAGAAGTGGTTCAGCCAGCCCCATCTGACCCACCCTGTGCATCGCCTGCGGGAAGAGACCCTCTCAAACTGCTGTTGGGTCACTCCATGGTGGAAGAGTCTTGTCCTGCTGTGGGAACAATGCTCAACTGTGTGGGCTGAACAGACGCTGCAGTTTCAAAGCGGAGCTGACCAGAAGAAATGCGTGAGTATGCAAACAGGGCAGGAAGAACTCCTCCTGTGGGTTTGACTTGGTTTGGATTACAGCTCCCACCTGAAGGACGGCCACCCTGAGCTGAGAACAGGCTTTCTCATGTCACTAGTGTGCTCCCAATCCCGGCTGCAAAGGGGGAGCGCCCCGTTACCGTGACCCGGGACGAATGTCCGCTGCCCGGCTCTGAGTCACAGTGCTCACCATCCCTCTCTCATGGCGCTTGGGCACACTTCCTTGAGCCACCAGCAGCAGACACACGCAGCAGGAATGGCCGGGAAGGAATGTGAGTGGAGCCGACGTGCCCCAGCCCCACGGCCGCATCGCGGCTGCCTGCCCAGCCTGTACAAGCAGATGGCTTTTGCAGGGTGCTCCGGAGGTTGGAGCGAGGCTATTTTGGACCACGTGGGCGTCTGAATTCCAGGCGAATCCCTGCTCAAAAGACGCCTGCCAGGGTCCCCGGAGGTGGAAACACTGCAGCTTGAATGTCCTCGTGGCTCTGCTGCCGTCTCTCACGTAGGCGTTGCTGCAGCCATGCCTGCTCACCAAGCAGCCAGGCCAGCACCCAGTCCCCCTCGCCCTCCTGCATTGCAAAGAGGCAGCAGAAACACCCACTCACTCTGCTGCTGGTGGGAGCTGCTCCCCTGGGGCACTGTAAGTGTCCCACACATTATCTCAGCCCCATAGCACTGATGCAAGCAGCTCTCGGTCTCTGGGCAGGATGGCTTTGGAGGGCCTCATCCCTTGTCCTCGCGGGAGGCGCATGCGGCCGCCCTGCATCCCTGCTGCCTGGCGCTGCGCCGTGCTCTGCGGCTGCCGCTTCTATCCATGGCCATGCAGGCCGGACACCTGCTGATGCCCCCCTGCCTAGCACCCCCCAGGCTGCTGGCGGCTGCTGAGTCTGGATGAGCTGCTGCACCTCCAGCAAATGCATCCCAGAGCTGTGCGAGACCCAGGGCTGAGGGGGGCATCCGTGGGCTGTGCGAGACCCGGGGCCGAGGGGGATGGTCCCCCTGCCAGCCCAGCTGGGGGTTCCTCCCTAGCCCCTCTGCTCGCTGGCCTGCTGTGTGTCACTGCAGCACGCGGCGCTGCTCACGCAGACAGCCCGGCTCCCCGCCGCTGCGCTGCGAGAGGGCAGAGGGAAACCGACTTCCTGCCCTTCTCGCAACTGCCTGCGCCGCTTGTGTTTGCTTTGAGGCCCGTGTCCCTCTTGCCAGGACATTCCCGGGCAGCGGCCGCTGCAGTTGCAGAGGAGCCGTGGGACAGCCCTGACCGCAGCGACCCACACGCTGGCTGCAAAGGCGAGTGCTGCAGCCTGCCCCACAGCTGCGTCCCCCCCAAACGCGCTGGGCTGTCGTGGCCCTATGCTGGGATCCCACCATGGGGGGAATGCAGCCACCAAGCCTTCCAGGAAGGGGTGGCCAGGCGGAGGGCAGCGCCGAGCACCCGCTGCACGGCCCCAGGGACGGGGAGCCACCGTGGCGCAGGAGACGGATGGGCTTAAAAATTAACCCGACCGGAGTCTCGATGAATGCACGGCGGGGACGTGAGCCGGCTGAGGGCTGCGTGTCCCTCTTGCTGCTCACTCCTCGGGCCCCAAGGGGCTCGTGCCCATGGAGGCCACCTCTCCCCACCACCCACCTTGCCTGCGCTTGTGCCAAGAAAGGGGCTTCCATGGCCTTGTGTGGGCTGAGAAAGGGGAACCGTGGGCTACGAGGTGGTGCGGGCCACGGTGCCGGCTGCGCTCGCACACCCACCGGCTCCGTTCTCGCACCATTGCAGTGAGGGCCCTTGGAGGAAACAGCTCACGGAGGACAAAGGGGCCTCGCCGGCCTCTCCTGTCTGCTGGGCAGGGGGCTGTTGCAGCGCAGCGTCTGGAGGAGCTATTGCAGCTCTGTGTCCCCCAACTTCCCGTGTCCTGGTGCCGTGAGCTTGCAGGAGGAAACTCATCTGCACCCTAAACTGGGAATGTCACTGAGATCTGAGGCTGCCCAGCGCTCCTGCGTGCAGCTGCGCAGATTTGGCTTCCCTCTGGGCGTGGGTGTCCCGCATCCCTGCTGGGTCCCAGAGCGAAGGAGGTGGTGAGTGGGTGCCCGCGCTGTATCCCACTTGGATCATGATGCCCGGGTTTGGGCTTGTTTTTTTTTTTGGAAGGCACTTGCATGCCGGAGGTTGCGGGGCTGCATCTTTTTCTCATGCAGCCTTGGCAGCGCTCCAGCTGCCACCCTGCAGTGCTCCATGCGGTGCCTGGGCACGCGAGGGGCTGCGTTCCCGTGGGAGCCGCAGCGCTGCGGTGCTGCCGCTCCCGCCTGGCTCCGGCTGCAGCGCCAGGGTGCGTGTCCTGCTTCCCTGCTGTTATTGCGACAACGCCGTGGCAGCCCGGGCCCTGCCTCTGTCTGGAGCCGAGCGGAGCTCCTGGATTTGCTCACCAGTCAGGGAGAGGAGACAGCGCAGGCCCCTGCCGCGGGAACCGCGTGCCCTGCGTGGCGGGGAAGATTTTTGGGATTTCGGGAGGTGGCATGGCCATGTGCAGGCTGCCCTTCCATCCCATCAGCCTCGCGCCCCATCCCTGTGCCCTGCATCCTCCAACCTGCCCCCTCATCCTCCAGCCCAGGCCCCTCGAGCCCCTCACCTGCCCCTCTCCAACCCTTGTCTCCTTCCTCTTCCACCCTCATCCACTTGCCCTCCATCCCATTTCCCTCACCCTCCATCACTGTCTTTCTCCCTCTGTCCTGTCCCTTCCATCCCTGCCCTGCTCAGCCTTCATCTCCTTCCCCCTCACACTCCATCCCCCTTGCGCCCCCACAAGCGCCTGGGCTGCAAAGCAGGGGACATTCCCAGTAAGAGAAGGGCTTTCTCCCGTGCTCCGGCAGGTGAGCACAGATTTACTAGGCAGAGGGAGCAGGGGAGATGTGGAGAGCGTCAACTGGTGCTCTGGCATTGCCCAACATCCCCACTGGTGTTGCAAGCACCGGGGAGGCTGCAAAAGAGGGCACCCGCCGCGGGGCTGGCGGGGAGCTGGAGCTCGGAGCTGGGGCTCTGCCTTTGCTATCAGCTTCCTGCCCGGCTGCGAGCAAGTCACCGCTTGGCTCCGTGCCTCGATTTCCCCTCGTAGCGGAGCGCATCGCCTGCTTGGTCGTCCTGCATGGTCGTGCTGGGCTGGGCGTGCTTGCCGTGCTGCCCGGGCACGCACTTGTCCCTATCCAGACTGGCACAGCCCAATGCATTTTAGGTATCTTCTGTCCTTGATAATTTCCCTTTTGTGGTGTTTTGTGAGCCTGCCGAGTCCCCTGTGCGCTGGTATCGCCCCATGATTGTGCGAGGAGCTTTTTTGGGGTGTGTTATCCCTGTGCTTGGGGGACTTCAGCTCCGTGCTTAGGGATGTGCAAAATCCAGATGCAAGGGCAACAACCTCTGGCTTTGCCAGGGGGTATCAGACCCTTCCAGCTCCGAGTCCTGCCAGGGCAGGGCTGTGAAAAATGGGGAAAAAAATCCCCAGGACTTCTGTGAATTCTGGCCGGGCAAGAAGATCTGCCGCGCTGGGCAGCCCCAAGTGGGGACCAGTGCCGCTGGGCTGGGAGCTGCTGCCCAGGGTTTGTTCTGATGGGGATGCAGCCCTCTGTGCCTCCCTGGTGCCGCCGGGACCCCGGGCATCCGATGGAAGTCGCTCCAGCAGCCCCTTTTTTGGGGATGAGCGTCTGGGGGGAGGCCGGCGGCGAGGCGAGGCGCGGCGCGGCCGGCAGCGCCCTGCGTGGGGCGCGCGGAGCAGAGCGGCCGCGAGCGGCGGCGCGCCAGCAGCAACCGCCTCTGAAAATCCCGCTCGCTAAATATGCGAAACTTGCATAATTAACAGGACGTGTGTCAAATACAAACAGCGCATTCACAGCGCTCGCACCGCACCGGTGCCGCGTCCCCCCCGCCCTTCCAGCGCCTTTCTGCAGTTTTGTTCCATTTAAAGCGATTTTGCATTTGCGGGGAAAAAAAGTAAAGAAAAAAAAAATCCACAGCAATGAAGCGAGTTTCTTTTCCTTTCTTTCTTTCGTTCTTTTTCCTTTTTCTCCTTGTCAGGGTTTTCCTTTGGAAGGTTTTGCGCTGCTTGCTGGCAGCAGAGGCGCCGCAGGACGCGGGGCTCGCGGGGTCTGTGCCGGCCGTGGCGCCGGGCGCTCTGTCGGGAGCGAGTTCCGGCCCATTTGGACTCCCCGTTTTCCTTTCCCGCCGCTCCCAGCGGAACGCGGGTCCCCCCCTCTCTCCCCATCCACAGGCGAGGCCAGCGCTGGGCTCCTTTCAGCGCGGCAGCCGCTCGCTGCTCTCCGCTTTGCCGGATTCCGAGCGCAGGGTGGACTTGCCCTGAATAAATAGCATTATTTTTGCCAATAGCTCCATTTTGCCAAGGGAAAAAAAAAAAAAAAAAAAAAAACAAGGAAAAACCAGGTCAAAAAAAAAAAAAAGTTGCTCGGAAAAACTTCTGGGCCAAGTGCAGCTCAGCGGGGGCCAAATCTCAGGAGATGCCCCCCCCACCGCTGATTATTTTTGCATCTTGCGTTATTTGCTATTTTATTTTTTGCGCCGTGGATTATTTGATGTTTATTCCGGGGGGGCAGAGGGATGGGGACCACGCCGGGGTGACCCCTCACTGGGAAGGGTGGACAGAGGGGGATGAGGCTGCATCCCGAGGGATGTCCCCCCGCTGGAGGGGGCCGGAGGGAGGATGCAGCGTGGGGGACACCGGGGGGCAGCGGAGAGGGTGGTGACGGGCGCAGGGGGT
>JAUBOD010000400.1:210635-246871 GCA_032353885.1 Nothura maculosa | reverse complement strand
TGCCTGCTGGAGCGGGAAGGTTGGACTAGATGATCTCTAGAGGTCCCTTCCAACCTTATAGATTCTGTGATTCTGTGCGCTGCCCAAGGACATGTCAAGGACACCCTCCGGACATTTCTCCAACAGATTTTCCTTGAGTATGCAGGCAGGATGGTAAAGACACAGGGAGAACTGATGTGAGGAGGAAGGAAGTGCCTTTGAAGTTATCATAACAGTGCTGAAGTTTAACATATACACCTGGCATGTGAGTAATTATTTGATATCTAGATTGTCTTCAGACAACACATTTGCAAAATCTGATTCTTTTCAATAGTGTGTGGTTAACCTGTGCTCATTTGTAAAGGCTGTTTTTGTGGACAACATAGAGTTGTTTAAACAGCATTTTTATTTTATGTCTTCTAGCATTTCTTCTTTAGACATAGATATCCATTGATCCAAATCTCTGCTTCTTGATGACAGTGCAATTCAAATTTTAGATTCAAGCCCTTTGTGGATTGCTGAAAGGGTGGCCTATATTTGCAATCTATTGACATTTTAATAAAAGTGAAGATGTGAGACATAGAAAATCTCCTATGTGAAAGAAGATAAGTAAGAAATGCATTTAGACATGAACAGGTTGAGAGGAAGGCAAAAGAGGAAAAGTTATGAAACAAATGTGAATTTAGCTGTTTTGGAGAAGGAAAAAGAAAAGCAAAGAAACAAAATTACAGATTAGCCTCTAATAACATTGGGATACACTGCTCTATAAAGATGAAACAACATCCCGAGCTAACTCTGAAAAGAAAGAGCAGGTGGAAAAGACAGAGAGATGGAAGATGGCAGAAGAGCAATCTACTTCTAGTAGCCTACACAGGAAAAATAGTCCATATGGTGCACGTTCATTCTTTCTGCTGCAGTTTGCACTTATTGGTGATAATTATGGAATATGTGCAATTGTGGAATATCATAGAATCATTTCAAGGGGGTCAAAGAAAGCATCTTTGTCTATGGATAAACAGAGGCAATTGACAGAAGGAAGCAAACAGGAATATTTCAGCAAAAGTACAGTGCAAAAGTTACAAAAAGATTATAATTAAAATTCTAAATTTAGGGAATTCTAATTTGGGGGGAATCAAAAAGAAAGGCCTAGACAGCAAGAAAGAAAAGCCAACTCTATTTAATTTCCTTTTCAAAAAATCTGAAAAAGATGTAATATATTTTTCTTTAATGAATTCCTCCTGTGGGAGGAAAGTATGGGAAGTCCTCTATTCTTTGAGGAAACCACATTAGCATCTGTTTAGCTAGGAAATTGCATCCCAGCCTGGACGACAATGGACAACAGTGACTTGTCAACAATTAGCTTTTATTTGTCACTTCTTAGATGCACTATATTTATGGGTGTTCAATATTTAGGAGATTCAAAGTGATATGAAAATCTGTAGTAGGTCTGCCCAATATAAAATTATATCTCAATGCCAAGTTATGATGATCAGAATGATCAGAAGAGCAGTATGGTCAGGATGGTCAGAAGAGCAGTACAGTGTCCAAAGAAAGTTTTTTCAAAGGAGGACTTTACATAATAAGAGAAGTGCTCAATGGTGGCAGAAAGAGAATGTCCTTAGGATTGTCTTAAGACTCCAGAGTGATGTCTCAAACTGTGTTTCTTTGATTCTTTGACCTTATTTTCACTGTGGAAAGTACATAAAAGATACACTAAAACACAGAGGTAAAAACAAAGCAAAAAAAAGGAAGTTCAATATTCTATAATTGAGTCTGGACAGAAGATGGAAGGAAAATAGCTCCTCCCAGATAGATTTTTGTTATGTCATATACTTCTATTCTTAAAAGTGCTTAAATACTCTGACATTCTTAAAAAGTGCTTAAATACTCTGACAAGGGCTACATATAAATCTGAAAAGAAGTCAGAAGTTGATGAATTTGCTTTTATCACATTCTTTCGGAGAATAAAGTGATTCTGGTTTTGTATTTAGGCATCAAAAAGCTTTTTGATTACAGCTTTTTGCCTTTGCAATTGCATTGTGTACCTACACAGTCTTGTGTTTACAGGGCTGGTAATCAGGCATAGCCACAATGCACTGATAATACTGATACTTTTTTCAGATATACACATATTATCTTAAAGCTATAAAACAGATATATAGGAGTGAAAGGCATGTCAAAAAGTAGTTTCATTAAGTGTTTGATTTTAGTAACATGGACCATAACCATTCACAACTATTATTGCTTTCCCAGATCATAACACTGGAAGACTACCACTAAAAGGAATATATTTTTATTTTGGCAATATGACTTAGACATGGTACAGGTGATATATTTTTCACTCTCTTCTCAACAAAGACAAATCACTGTCATTTTTATCCTGTTCTTAACCATTACTATTAGTGTATTCTCTCAATAGTGTGTTTTGAACAAGTAAAACTAGTCATCTACTTAGACTGTGTCAGCTATCTCAAAGTTTATTCTCTCTCACAGCCAAAAAAGAGATAGTATTTGACAAAAGTCAGCATTTTTTTTTAAATTAGAGGGTTTTAAAAGGCTGTTTTTTCTTCCTTATTCTCTTTCCTTTCTATTTTTTTCTCATGTTCTTATGCAGAAGGTATATATCATAAATTTTTATTATTAAAAGTGTTGTATAGTAAGCAGGATTGACTTCATGCTAAGTAGGTTTTATTCTCTTACATTAGATTTTGGAAACTAAAATAAATACATCAGTGATTTTATGTCAGTCTTTGTAAGGCAGGAAAGAAATGTGCAGTTAACACTGCAAATAGCTTTAAAAGCTTCTCTCATAACAAGAAAAAACAAGTAATAAAATCAACAGCTCAGTTTCTCATAAACAAAACCATTTTCTGTTTTCATGTTTGCTGACATAATTTTTAATAATTAAAAGAACTCTTAAACTGCTGCCATGACCAATTCTAAAACATGATAATGTGATAATACAACTGTACTTCTTATGCTTCATGCAGTAGTGAGAAGAGAGATGGTCTAGGCTATTTACACAGTCATCACTGCATCTTAATTGCTTTATGTCCTCCCTCTCCAAATACATTGCATTCCAAAATTACTTGTGAATAGTAGCAGCCTTGATCAGAACTTCTTCATTGTCCTTTTAATATACTTCACATCAGGATTTTCTGAACGTTTTTCAGTGGAGACACAGGATGTGAAGTAATCACTGTTTCTATGGAGAAGAAATTGTAACTTAACATTAAAGAGTGCCAAGAAAATCTTCTTTAGCATAAATATTTCTTTTAATGCCTCTACTATTGTTGTGCAAAAATGCAACATTTGAAATAAATGCTACAACTCGATGTGGATCCTTATTTACTTGAAAGAACGTATCAGAGATGTGAGAAGTTCTTTTTCTCTTTCTTTGGCAGTGAACCAGTTACAAGTGTTTAACTGAAATACAGTGACATGTTACATATTCACAAGTCCACTGAAAACATGGGTAGGTTTGTCTGAAAAGAAAAAATCTCAATATTTGTAACTAGAAGGTACAGTGATAATGCTGCAGTGGACAGAAAAGATGTCCTAGTGCTCCAAGTTGTGCTAGGATGAAGGCTCCATGATAAAAGGAGAAGACCAATACACTTTCAGAAACTGATCAAAAAGATTTGAACATCAGGCATTCTGGATGAGAAATAGATTGAGCAATGAGGTTGAGTGTCATTAACAAGAGCCATGGCCATGGTTCTCTGATTGCTGATTCTGTTGCATATATTCTCATAGCGCTCATGTAACTTCCTAAAAAGAGAGGTTCTTGGGTGAATGAGCTTCCTTCAAGGCACAGGGAACCTGTTAAGTGAAATCATTGTGAAAACAAGAATTGTTGAAGGACTTTCTACGGTATTCATTCTTGGGGCTAATCAAGCTTACTGCTTTTCTTATACGACCAAAAAATATCTGCTGAGAACGAGTAACACACTACTGTATTAATTTTCCATGGAATGTACTAAACATCTTTCTAATCAAAGGAAGAAAAGAACTTTGTATTTTCTAGAATACTTAGGGTTTGTTTATGCTGGTTTATTTCTCTGTTTTTTGAAGAGCCAAATATGCCCCTTTTTCATTCTGACCAACTGGACCTTCAGTCAGCTACAGTAATAGCTGAAAAAATTATGAACATCTACAATACCTTCATCTACAAATACTGCAATAAAATCATATTTAAGCCTATTGGATATTCTTTTTTCCCCCCTAACAACAGGAAAAAAAAGAAAAGGAAAAGGGAAGGAAAATATGATTTTAGGACTGCAAAAAAAGAAATTAGGGGTTACTTTGAGAAATAAAAATGCAAACAGCTTCACCTTTTTCGTAAAAAAAGTTTAATTAATTTTACAAATCAAGTTGTTTACAAATCAAGAATTACAAATTTACAAATGTATAATTTGTAAATACAAAGTTACAAATGTATAATGCTAATTGAGTAGAGAGGGCACAAAGGTCCCAATTTAAAATTATCTAAACAAAATATTTGGTCATTTTTGCACTTCTTTTCCTCAATGTATGCAAAAGGTGGAGCGAGTTTTCTGCTTATATCTTTCTTTTTAAAATTCAGTCTAGAATTGTGTGTATGTAAATTTACAATTATCTGTGCATTTATCTGTGGAAAAAAATAATCACCTTAGTAGAATTATGACTGGAATAACACTTTAGTGAAGTAACTCATAAAAAATGTTAAAAGGGAATAGACTTATTAAGACCTGCATGATCTATCACTGCAATTCACCTAATGAGGCAGTGGTGCTTTATGGAAAAACTATTCCAGACAGGAAGTGCATGTCTTGAAGCAATTAAATTATAAATGCACAAAGTTCTGTGCATTACCTCATGTCTTGCACTTTTTGCTTAAGATTATAATTTTTATGGCCTATCCTCTTATTTTGCAATTATCTCTACTGCACATAAGTATTTATATGAATGTTTGATGAGGAAAAGAATGTTGTTTCACATCAAAATAAACATTTACTTCAGCTCAAACCAGACATCATTTTGCCTTTTAAAAATATTTATAAATAACATTAAAATAAATTTTGAAATGGATAGTTTAATTGTAAATAAAATAACAAATTCCAGAGCAAAACAATTTTTCATAATTAAGTGTTTTGTTTTGAAGAAGCAATTTATTGAAGCCGACTCAACTTTGGAAAACATTCTAGCCAGTCCAAATTTGCTCTGTGTTGGTGAAAAGGATTTATTTATAAAGGAAACATTTATTTCTAAGCATATTTCAAAGCCCCTTTCCATGGTGCATAGCCAGCTTCAGCTGCTGACTGGCACTCAAAGAACAGGCCTTCTGTGGCAATCAAACTGGGCTCTCTTGGAACTGGCTTTGCTCTGCAGTAGCCAGTGCAATTTTCTTTTAAACAGAAATGTGCTTGAGCACATGAAACAAGCTGGCTCATACACAGGTAGCTCTAGTGAGTATATTGACTGAGATGAGCTATGCTTTAGGCTTAGGTGCTCATATATGAATCATGGATTTAGAGGATGTTGGGGAGAACTGCACTGCCTCCTTGTGTTTCAGGTTGGTAGGCTGGGCAGTGCTATTGCTGCAGAATCTAGTTTCAGTGAAGTGACTTGGAGTATAACTTGCATGTTCAGCACCGCAACTAAGATACTTGCGGTTATATCTGGAACAGCTGCCACATTAAACCCATATTATCCTCTCTTAAGGGCAGGAGGCAAGCAGAAATAAAACTTGGGTATTCACATATCTACATATCAAAACATATCACAAATGTAACCTTAGTAGTGATGATAAAAAAACAAATCATTTTCCCAAGCATCGCATAAGACTTCACAAGGGATTTAATAACCCAAATAGGGCTTTAATCCAATGAAGGGAAAATAATTACTTGAAAGGACCATAAAAATTAGCAATTCAATAGCTCAGAAAATTTCCCGCTGTGATTTCCCACTTACTAAACCTTGTACTGCATTTACAGACAGGTTATGTGAATAGTTGCAGATATTTTTACAAATAAAACTATTAATTGTATTCAAATATGCAAAGAAGAATAAATATATACATATAAAAATCTGTTGTTGATGAATCCTCTTCTTCAAAAGCAATGTTTTTAGTTCATTTGCAGATAATGTTTTTTGTTGGAAAAAAGGTAAGTATTATGTATCGTAATTTCCATACTCTCAACTGCATATCATGAATAAAATACTTTTTACCTAAATGACAGTTGTTACAACTACTTACTTCATTCTTCCTCTTTAAAATAATAAATATAGAACAGTAAGTTAACATTATAATTTTAAGCAGATGCTATGTTAATTTTCTCATTGTGCTTCACAAGGGAGACTTTGTTCAAAAAATCAAGAAAATCAATGAGAGAAATCTTTACTAGTACATTATCTTTTTCAGCACCTTCAAACTTGTAGCTGCAGGTTGCAACAATTATAGGTCACACGTCTTTATTTTTATGGAAGTTGGAATAATCTACAAAAATAAATGTTTGCTTAATTTAAACTTTATGTCTGCATTAACAAGTGTTCTGTCATTTTTCCTGTCTTTATCTTGCTTTATCCTTCCCTGCCCTGTCTCATACAGAAATTCTTTCTGTATAATATATATTTTCTGATATAATTTTGGCAACCTTTGACCATGTCAAAGACTCCATCCACTTAGACTATTATTCTCTTTCATAAAGACACACAGAGTGGTGTGGAAGATTTTGTTCCCTATTTCCTAGAGCTGTTCTTGCATTTAAAACTGTCTTCTGGTTGTCTGAAAGTAGGTATTTCACTAGGCACTTGGAATGCAGTTTATTTCTCCTAAAGCATAGTACAAATGTGTTGCAGCTGAATAGACATTGTAACATTCCAGAAAGGCTGTTCCAAAATGAGGACCCTGAAAAGTTCTTATTTCTTTTATGCATAAAATGGGCTGATTTTTAATCTTCAGAAGAAAAAATGACTACACCAACGGGAGTTATATTGATATTTTCAATCGCAGAATCACAGAATGGTAGATGTTGGAATGGACCTCTCGAGATTATCTAGTCCAAACCTCCTGCCCCAGCAAGGATACCTAGAGCAGGTTGCACAGGATATTTTCAATGGGTTGAAGAATACTAGCTTTGAAGAATAATATGATTCATATGTAGACACTTATGAAATTGTCTTGCTTACATAATCAAGCTGATGGATAGCATGGAGTAATATAAGAAGTGAATCTTTAAAAATAATATTGAAGTCTGCCCTTTGTTTTAAATGTGGCTTGCTAAGTTTCAAAGTCTTCAAATGTAGCTAAGTTATTTTCAAAGTCATACTTTCACTTAATATCAGCATGTAAACTCTGTTCCCTGGTGATATTTTTAATACAATAATTTGATGTTTTATTTTTACTGGCATTTGAATATCTGTTTAACAAACCAGAAGCAATCAGACTTCCTTAGTCTAGATTAGCTTTATTAATTGGCACCTTGGAATCATCTTGACCTCCAGTTATGAAGTATAGCTTCATTTAGATTGCCATATGGTAGAGAAATCATATACACAAGGAATAATCTAGGCAAGATGCAGATCAGATAAAACAAATGATTGAGAATATTGTTTGGATTCAGGCTCTAAGCTGAACAATATTATGTTGCTTGTTGTGGTGTTAAAGTATCTTGTTTTATTTTAGGCTCTTGATCATCATATAAGAACAGCTTCATAGTTTTTTTTTTTTCCCTTCATTATAAGCAAATCATGCTATGGATTACCAAACACAAAATTAGCACAGTATGAAGTGAAAGTTATTTTTAAAATAAAAAATTATTTATTTTCTTTAAAAGTTCCCTTTATATATGACTAATGTGCTTTTGGTACAATGTCAGAAATAAATATCTCTTAGAAATGTATTTCCCTCTGCAGGTATTCCAAAGTAATAATTTGTTGTTATGATCAATTAGCCTGAGATACTCCAGGTTTTATTTTTATGTATTTTTGTCACTATTATTCACTAGATTTTAAGTCACTTTTAAAAGTATTAAAAAAAGTTATAAATATGTCTATACTATCACAATGATTTCAGTGATTTTATTTATGCAAATTGAAGCTTCAAACATTATATGATTTCTTTTAATAACTCATAATAAGAATAATTTATATTTTATAGTACTTTTCACCAGAAGATACCACTACTTTACAAATATCAGTTAATTACACCTTTCGATTATTGAAGGCACAAATATACCTGAAGCATGAAACACTAGGGAATACTTGAAAATTGTGTATAATCAGTCAATGAAAACTTTGTGAATGTAATAGAAGAACAGAATAGAGAAAATGTAACTATTTCTAAAGTCATGGAGAATTTAAAGGGTAAATGTTAGATTTTGTGATATCTTCCTCTCTTTAAAAATCATTGAGTCTTAATTCCTTCTTTATCAGGCTGTTTGTATTTCAAAAACAGGAGAGATTCATGAACATATTATCTCTTTCCACATAAGTAAATAAAAACATTAGCACATTAAATCATACTCACATACTTAAAAAGTAACCTATGAATATATAGACATGACACATCTGTATTGCTGTTATTCCTGTAACATACCTGTTATTACATCGCCATTTTTATTTTTCTAATCCGTTTGTGCTCATTGGGCTGAACTATGGTTATTACCATATACAAAAACTGCTGGGAAGCCACAGAGAAGCCTTTGGCACACAATAATCCTGAGATGCCACTGCTTCTATGTTTAGCCTTTGTCTTCATAGTTCCCTTAGCCTTTCTCAGCAGTCTTTCTGCAAGCTGTCTCACAGTTTTTAGGATGACCACTGTTGGAGGCTCTCCTCTGAAGGCTATGGACTGTCCAGAACATTCTTCCACTATGACTCAGTTGCCTGATTCTCTTCTATAACAAGGTATAGGACCTTCAGGTTACTGATTGATTGCAGAATGCAAGATTTAGTAACAAATATGATTTAAGAATATTAAGCACCTTTTGACTGGTATCTCTGTATACTCTTTCACATAAATCTAGAGAAACTTGTGTCCTCTGAGGAAAACCCACGCAGAGCTGCTACAGTACATACACACCTGCAGGATTTATGTCACTATGCTCAAAATAATGTTTAAAGAGAGAAGACATCCTCTTTTAAAAGCAGTTATAACTCTATTTAAGATATCTTGTGTGACTTTCCATGGAAACAATCTTTTTAATATGCGTTTTACATTATACCTCCTTTTCTAAAGCCAGAAAGTAGAAATAGTAGAGTGATACAAATGAGGAGGCATTAGCTTGTTTCTAATGATGAATCGGAAAATATTTACTTCTGCCATAAATCTTGTAGCCCATATGGATAAGGTACAATACTGGCACTGATATCTACAGGTCCATCTGCACAGTGCTTCATTTTACTGCATAAGGTAAAGCTTTGCAAGTCCAACCATCTGTTTGCAGTGCTGCTTACTTACTCAAATCTCTAAGTAAGGGTGGGTAACATATAAAATGATTCCTCTATCCTATTATTATCAAAAAAAAAAAAAGAAAAAATGTAGGGATTCAAAATGATATTTGAATATTTCATATGGGCAGTTATGTCTCCAAAATTGTTTAAAATAATAATTGCATCATTTGACCATCAAAATTTGCTAAATGCTATGTATTTAGAAAGATATAATTGTACCTCATCTTACTGTAGAACAAAACTCCTCCATGAAAGCCAATGGAACGACAACACTGCAGAATCAGACGAAGACTATGTTTTTATAATAGATTTGCTGTCAATAACAGTAACAAAGAGAAAGTGAAAATCTTTGCTTTTTAGAAAATATTTTGGAGAATATTTTTTGAAACATTATCCCTACCTCTTTTATTAGGGCACACAGGTTATAAATACATCATGGAATCCCTACTCAGTTGCTTGAGTTGTTTTGCTTAGTTCCAGACAAATATACATATATTTATATGCATATAAATATATATATATGTATATATATAAAATAATCCATTTAATGGGATGATTCATTAATAGATCTGATGCATTCCAGAAATCCAATATGCTAATCCTTTGGAATGGTTATATACTGGAAAGTACTTCCATTTTGTGATATCTAGTGTGAGGTACTTCATGACCCATATAATCCTTGATGTGAAGAAATGATAGTAATGTTATCCCAAAAGACCTGTATGTGCACCTGTAGGTGCACCCGTAAGGTGCAGTACTGCACCTTAATAACTCCTATACATAGACTATAAACCTACATGACCAACCACCTGTCCTGTGGCCAGTTTATGAGAAATATCTGTATTTTTTAAAAAAGATGATCATGAGATGAGATGAAATGAAATGTTCAATCATATTCAAGCCTTCAGTTTTGTCATTTTTTCCTTGGAAAACAGAATGATTTCGTCAGAAGGAAAAGAAATTGAGCCTCAAGGTATCTTGGAGATCACTGAGAGAAAATCGGGATATACTACTGCATGGAAAATTTCCTTTTTTGACTTTAGTTTGGCTTCTTCCCTTCAGCAAGATCATAAGAAATACTGAAGACAAAGAACCAAGCTGATTTTGATCTAAAAGCAGATCGGACTTGTCCGCTTTAAAATATTATCTGTTGACTACATGCTAAGTATGTAATACATCAGTAAATGTACATATGTAAATATGTAATCTAATAAAAATCAAGGTTGCCTGAACAGGAATGTTTTGATTTGTCGTTAATTGTTTAGTCTGGTCCACTCTATGCCTGCATTTTTTGCCATTCTTAAACAGATGGAAGCTACGAACCTTTGCCCCATCATGTTGGGTGCTACCATGTTAAGCAATGAACTGCAAGAATAAGGACTCCATTACTCTGAATTCAGGTAGTCTTACAAAGCAAATATCACTTGGGAAAATGGAGGTGAGGCATTTGGATTAAACTCCGTATCAGACCACAATGATTGTTTATTATTTTATCTGAGAACACTTAAATGGAAAATAAACAAACAAAACCCTCCCAAAACCTCAATGCATTAAGTTGATGGATCGATTTTTGTAACGAATAGCCGTCAGTTTACATGCATGCATGTATATCAGTACATGCATGTATTGATATATTAAGAGCTGGCATGGTGCTCTTCAAGAAAAAGAAGCGACTTTCTAACTTTTTAACCCAGGTAAAAATAAAATTAACAACTTCAAAACCAGCAGTAATAAGCAGTGATTTCATGGTGAGAGTACTTGCCTTCTTCCTTGTTGCTGGTGGATGTAGATGATTAATATCAAATATATAGGTAGGTAGGGAGATTTGAGTGTGGATTATTTCAAGGATATCTCTGGACTATATGAGAAAGAAAGTCTCAATGTTGGACTCCTTTCTGTGATGATGAGCTCCAAGTGATGTAAAGATCAGCTTTCATTCAAAAAAATGCTATTTCAGTCAAAAAAAGAGTAGATGTGAGACTGTTGACTTCAGCAGTCAACTGTCCTCTTTTTTCTTCTTTTTTTAGAGAAATGATGATATTTATAGTAAAATTGGATGTATTTTAATCCCTGAGACTTAAACGTACAGTTTTGTTTAAATAAATGAGTATTCATGCTGAAAAATGTACATTATTTTTTATCTTCCTAAAACTATAGATCATAAAATTTTTGCACACATATTTAAAAATCTAATATTTACTATCTTTTGATTATAGAATTTAATTAAAATGCCAGTTTGTAAAATTTCCTTACTGTTTGATGATCAATAAAATGGAAAGAAATTGTTCCTTTTCAGTTAGCCCTATCTGGCATCTCATTCCAATAGCTTCCGGTACACCTGGATTATAAATAATTTCACAAGCAAAAGAAGTGTTAGTCATACCAGTAAACTAAATTAAAAAGTGTTTCATACGAGGAGACTAACAGTCAAATCTTATAGTTATTTAAGTCACTACATTCTTGCAGTGTAAATCAGTTAATTACTTCAGAGTTGGAAAAAATATATAAGAATGTTAAACTCTGGTTCATAGTACGGAGATTAATTTGTCATTCAGCAAGTGACTGCTGCAAAAGGTATGAACCTTACTTATAATGTCAATGTTGTTAGCTTTAAAGAAAAGTTATCACAAACTCAGAAGCTACAACTGCTCATTAATCACTAGGCACTGAGGTTTAATTTCCATATAAAGACCTATCACATCTGTCCTCTCATCTGCAGTATGCATGAGTCATTGGTTTTTCAAATTTATCAAATGAAGAAAACCGATTAATGCTTCACAGTAAGACAAAAAGTAAGTGCCGAAGTCCTTTAAAAACTATGTCTCAAGTAATTTTACTGGTATATTTCTGTTATTTACATGTTGCTTCAGCAAAGCTGTTACACGAAACTCATCAAATTTCTGTCAGTTAAAAAAACAACTGTTACATCAATGGAAAATGATGAAATTTCCCCAAGAGACTAAGAAAAATACAGGGCTAGAGATATAGTGAATACCATGAGTGACAAATGAGAAGAAAGGCTGTATTTCAGCAAATCTTTATAGGTAATAGCCTCCCAGAATCTTCACATTTAATGAATTAGCGTAGATTTTCTCAAAAAAATTGATAAGAACAAAGAACAATCTTTGAGAGCTTTATCCACTGGCATTATGAACCCAATGGCATTATGAAATCATTACTAAGCTCTAATATTCAATAACCACTACAAAAATAGATTTTAAATCTACATTAGTAAAAGAGACAACTCATATTATGCATATAAATCAGTACATGTCCATTCTGTTGGACATAATGACTGTATATTGTTTACATATTCATCTAATATTTAATCTATTTTATGATAAATTTGCGAGCAAAAGTCTGTTAAATCCAATTTGGAAATCTATTTTCTAGAATTATGGGAAAAGTGAGTAGAATTTAAAGAGAGTAGCAAAGCAATTAATAACAAGTTCAGTCAGATCATATACTATATCAGATAGCTTTTCCCACCAATTTATGTTAATATTTCAAACTATCTTAATTTTAAATAAATCTTATTAGCACAGTCTTAATGCTACAGCAAGAAAGAAGTGAGAAATATATAATTGTGTTTTGTTTTTCTCCTTTCAGACTTTCCTCAAAGTGTAGTTTGTAACCTAGTTATTTCACCAAAACCTTTATCCATTGACTACTGCTATGTTTTCACAAAGACAATATACCTGAAACTTTGATCAGAACTTCTCAGAACTTCTCTCTTTATATATATATGGAAATTTTAATGCATCTTTTTAAAAATCTCAACATAACTGCATAATTACAGGGTCTGAGTATATGACTACAATAGAGCAGTGTATAATATGTAGGTATTTATATAATCACTAAAATTAAAGTTTTTGAAACATAGGAATTGTATCATGCATGCAACTGGGTCATTTATAATCTTATAGTCAACCAATTTCATAGATATTTATCTAAATCATTTATATATCTAAAATCTGATATCTGTTATTAAATCTAATACCTATCCAATATCTATATAGCATGTAGCAAGTTAATAATATTAATACCAGGCAATTGAGTGAATAGTATCTAAAAATAGTTTTAGTTTAACTAGCATACCCATAATGCTGTACAGCATTCATATCATACAATTATAATCATATAATTATAATAATATAATTACATATATTTCTATTATTAATATATAATCATTTATTATATAATATAATACTATGTATAATACTATATATGATATGATGTTAAGATATGTATTATATAAGATAGTAATGACATAACATAATATTATACTATATTATTATAAAATATACTTTATATGTTACATATTATATAATTCTGTGCAATTACAATAATCATATAATAATATTATTATAAATGTTTCATATTAAAAATTGATATTCTTTTCCAGTATTTAGCTTTTTAATAGAAATAAAGAGTTATGCACATAGCATATCTCATATGTGTTTGGAAAATAGGCACTTTAAGTGAAATACTATTTTTAAAGACAATTGTTTTTATAATCTATGCTTTAGACACATAAAAAGACAGTGCTTGTTGTAAAAAGAGAATTTTATTTACTTGATTTGAGGAAAACGATAGAATAGGATTAGGTATTGGGCACTGGGGAGACTGTCATCTATAGAGTTCCAGATGTTAAATTATTATACATTCCTTGGTATAAATTGCCATGTAGGGAGTCACAGTTGAGTCATTCTTGGCAAATGACAAAAGAGATCTTTCATAATTTCCTCCTAGAATGAGTAGTTATTTAATGTATGTGTACAGGATATTGAGTGCTTTGATTGTTGTTTTTTTTTTGTTTATTTTCTTTTTTCTTAGTGAATCTGTACTGAGGAAAAGACGTCTCATGATAGAAATGCAGATTCTTATTTCTTAAAAGTATTCTCAAACTTACTCTAATATGATGTTAAAGAGGCTACTTTTGCCAATAATGCCTGCAAATTGACTTGACTAATGAATCAAGCAAATCTTAGCATATTGATAGCTTGGAAGCATCTCAAGGAAAGGAAAATTCAGATGAGGTTTGACTGGGAACACTTAAAACTTCCAGAGGGAGGAGGGAGCAGTTCTGTGATGCTGCCACGGCAGATCAATATGCATCTTGAATTATGTTTTGCCAGACTAGCTAGGAAAAAATAGAAGCATCTTTGTAAAAATGTTTTCCAATATTGAATTTAATATATTTAGGTAATGCATTTCTTTTAACAAAAATTGAACTTGATTTTTAAATTCCACTGACTCTACTGACTAAAACTCCTGACTGACAAAATGATATTTATTATAGCCCTGTTTTGGAAGGAAAAAAATTGAATTTGTTTGTTATGATATGACCATTTGATACTGGCAGATTTTATGATAACTACAGAAATATTTCAAAAGAGGAGCTTTAAGTACCAAAGAAAAAAAGATTTTCTTTTTCAAGCTATATTGAATGTTTTTATTGGAATAACTTGTTAAAACAGACTAGGAGTTCTGCTTAAAAACAAACAGCAATGATAAAACCAAACCTGAATATATAAATTTTTAATGTTTTAGCTGGAGTGCAAATACCCAACTGAACTCAGAACAGGAATCAGTGGATGAAATTCTGTGTACTTTCCTAAACAGGAAATCAAACAGATAATTCTTTACTTCCAAATAATTATATTTTTAACAGCTGCAGGCAAATTTTGCTTAAATGTTCCATTTTTAACAGTTACTTTCAACAGATTCTAGCATAGTTTAAAAAATACATTAAAAACTCTATCACTTTTGATCATTAGGAGAAATATTCACATTTTTAAACAACCAACAACAGAAACAACATCTGAGAGCCTTTTATTAACAGCTCCTATGTCAATTGAAATGTGGCTAGGGAATATTATCTGTTGAGCAAGACATCTTTTTTTTTTATTTACAGATTTATATGTCTATAAAAATAGTATCTCACATGTGAGGTGCACCTGACATAAAATTGCAATATTGCATGACCATAGGCCGTATCAAAGCTATCTTTCAGTATAAAATTAGGTTGTGATTTCATAATGCCTAGAAAATAGTAATAGCTTTATTGCATTTTATCTTATGGTGGGAGGTGCCGGGAGTGGGTGATCTCCCTTCTCCTCCAAAGGCTAACATGCATTTATGCTATACACTCCCTGCTTTTGTGTGTATTTCCTTCTCCCATGTCCGTATGCTCTGGTGTCCAGCATGTTGTTTCCCTGTCCTCTGCCTTGATGAGCATGAGAGAAATAGTGCTCCCAGAGATTTTACCTTGGCTTTAAGAACTGTTGTAGATGGACCTTGCTAACCATGAGGTAAGAGTTTGGCTCTGGGAGGAAGTATATGTTTTATATAAATAATCTTTTTGCAGATACTCACGACTCATCTTTCTTTTGTGACTTTTAATTCTGAGCAGGTTACTGACTAAAAAAATGCCATCTTATTCATAAGGGGAAACCTCCTAACTGATACTGGTGCATATGAGAAGGGAAAGGCCAACGCCTATAATTATAGCCTTTGTCCCTGTCACAAAGTCTTCTGCAAAGTGTTGGGATCTGCAAGAGGAGAGGGGACAGATCTGGTGCAGTTTCCTCCTTACTTCCCTGAGGAAATGACCTGGCTGCTGCTACTGCTCAGTGCATGTCCAGGCAACAAGAAGTTTAGCTGATACTAGAGGAAAACATGCCAGCAAATGAAAAAGTAATGTGGGTGACAAGGACTTCAATGGTCAATGCTTAAGGCCATATCACAGACTCCTTTTTCTTCAACTGTGGAAATGTATATTAATGTTACTTATTAAGACATTATTAATAATCTAATTATAGAAATGTCTTTTCACCTATAACAGTTTTTCAGATCTTTAGCTTTAAATTTGTGCTTTGCATCTATGATACTGAAGCAAATGCCTCCTAGCTTTGGCCTGTTTTCACTTGCTTTGTGGTGGCAATATTCAAACTGACTTGAGGTGCTTAGCAAATGCAAATTAGCAAATACAAATGAATCTTTCAAAATAAAAAAAAAACAGAGAAGATAAAATTTTGGCAGAGCACTTTCTAAGGCAGATGTATCAAGTGGCATGGAATTTAGAACTTGGAGATGTATGTTCTCAATGTATCCATTAAAGGTCAAGGTACCAATTGACGGAGACACTGGCTCTGGAAACACCTCATCCTATCTAAGAAAAGATGCATTTTGTGTAAGAACATAGCATCTGACAAACTGATTCAGTAAAAATCTTTGCATAAGTCTCTGTGCTCTGGTAGAATAAAAACTGTCCATCTCTACAAGCCTCCTGGGGAAAGGTGCAGCTGCTTCTGGGCACTTGTCAAGTGTTTCCAAGTGCTGACAACAGAGATGGTGAAAGTTGTGTGTTTGTATCTTGACAGGTGTTGTGTCCACTCACTATTAACTGGAGTTAGGAGTTTACTCTCTGGAAAACTGAACAAAATCTGAGTCCTGACATTTCACTTCTTGCTCTATAGACATATAAAAATCAAGATACAATGGAAAAAGACTATTAATTTATTTAAAATATTTGTCATTGTATTAAACCATGCTTTAAGATTTGTAAACAAAATATTTTGTTGTTATTCTGGCCTGTTTTTGCCCTCCTTCCAGTTCATCAAAATTCTCTATGTGACTCAAATCTAAAATGGAAGAGGTTGACATATCAAGCTGCTGCAAAAGTGTTTTTCTAGTTGATCCAAACTTTTGAATTATTCTGCAATCTGGCATTGCACAAATTGCAAGTTCCTACAAGCTGCTTTAGCTGCAAATGGCAGTAAAAGTGAAAACAAAAGAAGAGCCAATGTTTTATTCTATTCAGCCAGTTTCTACACATTTTCATGGCTGGTACAACTATTCATACATTTGAACTGATTATGTTAATGCTTCTGTGCACTGATAATTGATACAAATGACACATAAAGGAACATCTAGTCATCAGATGATAACTTCTCAATTTAAAATACTCTCCCAAATTAAATGGGACAATAAATGTCAGGAATTAATATTAAATCTGTAGCTGCCATTATCTGTTAAAAATATCCTACCATTGCAATAATCACTATGCATGTCAACTAAATCAAAAATTTGTATTAGCTTGGAGGAATGATCTGACATGTGAATGGGCTACACATTCTTGGGAAATACAATAAAATAATAATGAGCCTAATGATGTGAATACACATTTATATAAAATAAAAAAAATAAAACAATGGGGAAACATAGTAAAATCTTCTGCTGAACTCCAAACCTGCAAATCGTGTCAGTATAGACAGAGACACAATAACTGAAGGCAATATTTTCTCTCATCTGACCTAGACAGCAAGTAGTATCTCATTTTTATACACAGTGCACTGCAAACTGGTGATTAAATGCATTCCTCATGGGAAATATATCCAATCCTTTTGTGAGAAATGTGTTCTGGACAAATAACAATGTCAATATGTATAGTTTTGAGTGTTTAGTACTATTTACTTATTCTTTTAAGGATGGACTTCCTATGAAATAGAACATAGGGTTTCATCTCTTTTTCTGAAGTGAAAGATTCATTATTTCCTAGTTGCATCTTGTTACAAACATACTTGGGACGTTTAGTTTGTCTCATTGAGAGGTTTAATATAGATAAATTAGGTGTTCATTCCATTTTTTTTTGTCATTCCATATTCTTTTTCTTTTTAAATTAAGACTAACCCAGTCAAAAAGAAATGAAAAGGTTAACAGATTTCAATCCAGTTCAATATCTGGCTCCCTGAGAACTGTACTGGCTCAAAGGAGAGTGAGTAAGTCCTGCTAATGACGTAAGAGTGACATTAGGAGTAGGGAACTGCACATATGAATTTATAAAAGTGTTCACAGAGTTTGTCTTTGTAACCTATTCTGAGTCTATCATGTCTATGCATTTTCAATACAAAAAAACTATTTTTAAATCTCAGACTTCAATTAGAAAATTGCTAGAAAAAAAATAGGGCAGAATGAGTCAGACTATGACAATGAAGTTTTGTCTCTTAGTGTATATGTTTTTTTCCAGCTAAGATAGCTTACATTGGTTAACTACATCTTCCTCTTCTTAAATTATCATGTGTACATCATCTCAAGGGAAAAAAAAAAAAAAAAAAGAAAGCCAAAGGAAATATTTTCCTCTTAATGAAAACTATTACTATTTCATGCTAAGAACTATAATATTTTGCTCATTTTATAAAATATAACCCATAGAAATAAAATACTGCTATGATTTTTGAGATAGACCATTCATATGTAGTTTAAAAGATAAATGTCTGTGTAATACTGAAAGATGAATCAAAGATAGAACATTGTTCCTACTATTTAAGGCTGTATTCATTCTACAGGAGGAGACAGCATTTTTTTTTCTACAGTGAAATAAAAGTGAATTTTTAAAAGAAGGAATAAAGAAAGTGATTCTGGGAGGGCTCTTTTTCATCCTGAAATCCCAATGCCTTGTTGCAGCAGGCAGTATCATCATATAATCCTTTCTGAAAAAAACAACAGGTTCCTACATAGGCTCCCTTTTTACCTCCTTGAAATCCTTTACCAGAATCTCACTCCTTTAATAATCCAAAAAAAAAAATCTAAATTTCCAACTCAAATTAATTCAAGTGACTGATTAGTAACTAGAAAATCCACATTTTTTTTGTCAAAGTCAGGGTTAGCTTGGATCTTTGGAAATTTCACTTTATCTTTAATATGCCACTTCCAAACATAATAGGGCTTCCAAGCCTTAATAAAGAAAAATAATGTCATGCCATGGTATCATTAATTGTTAATTCTGGTTTTCCAAAATGAATCTTTGCTTGTCAAACTGAAGTAGCAGCATAAAAGGTTAATGATTCCCTTCCTTTTTCATAGCTTAGTGGGATATGCAAGGAGTCCAGAGGAAAAATGCAGGAATTCATTTTATTTTCTGCAGTAGAGGCACCTGCAGTTGGCTCTGACAGTAGAGTTGCTTTTTTATGGCTTTCATGTCTTTTGTGTTCAAGCAGCAGATGCAGCAAAGGCATCAAGACATCATCTTTGAATCTTGATAATATTCGAATCTATCTGAATCACACACCAGGGAACATTCTCAATGACATCAAAGATAAGCTTACATTGTTTTGATGACGGATGAGAGTTTAGCCATAAGGAGCTGGGCTGTGCTACTTGCTTTTGTGAACAGCCAATAAACTATGGTCCCTTTTCTTTATGAGTTATAAATGTTCAGAGTTGAAAGGGCTTGTTTGTACATTTTGATTCCATTTCTGGATTGGTAAAACAGGTCACCAGGTGTATGTTTTCTACACCATACTCACTTGTCCCCATCTTAATTTGACAGAAACTTGCACAACAAGTATATATAATACTATACAGCTTCAACACCTTTACAATGAGAGGGAATTTTCATATATTCTGTACTTGTGGAAAGTCCTATAAGATTGTAGTTTCTTTTCAAAAGTTATTTACTGAAAAGATATGTGATTTTTTAAAACAAATCTATAGTTATTTCAACAGATTGCTAAATTTCCTACTAGCTGTTTTGTTTTGACTCAGTTTGATAAACCATCTACAATTGTATCTGTTGCTTGACTGAATAAAAATTCAAACTTTGTACTCTAAAAGTTTATAACAGCATTTGATGCCTTTAGTTTACTGAGATGAAGGTTATAATCTGTTTTTCTGGTAATGCTCCTGGCAAAATAAAACAAATCAAAACAAAACAACCCAACCTGGTCTGATATTTTGTAAAGAGCAAATAAAGTTGGGATTGTAAAGCAAGCTCAATTTGCTTGCAGATTTTATCCTATATTTGTAAAATTGTCTTTGAAAGCAAAATATGTTGCTCATAAGATCTATTTACATTTCTTATCCCTATCCAGTCTCCACTTTCTTATTCACTGGTGCTTTTTTTGTGATTCCATGTGACAATAATCTTACAGAAAGAAATATAATCTCCACAAATGCCAGTAAAGGACATCAGCCAGACTGAGGAGATTATTACAATTCTCTTCCCTTAGAATAAGTAGTGTTTGATATATTGGAGTATTGTGCTTTAGACTAAAAAAAAATGCTACTTGCTATGCGCTCACTATCATTGTTATGAGATAATATATGCCAAAAAAACCCTTCCTTTGTTGTAGCTATTGATATCACAGCAGAAACATGGACAATAAGAGCAGAGACCGACTCATTATATTATGAATTATATGCCTCAAATTTTATGAAAGAAAGTGCATAGAGCATATAGCCATATCTATCCCACTGATACTGACTTACTAGCTCACACTTGCTGAGGAAAGTTCTGAGGCAGATATCCTTCATTTCCAAGTGTTTTGAAGCATTCAGTTACTACCATCCCCTCCATTAAATTCCAGAAAACAAAACAAAACAAAACAAAAGAAGAAATGCTACAAAAAAGATTTAAATGACAGAATTCATTAAGTAAAAAGAATTTTCCACCTGTCACCGCTAGACTGATCTTAGCAAATCCCCATGTTATTTTTTTTTATATTTCTTTTTTAATGATTTTATTTTAGGCATAGGAAAACATCTTCCTTCTGATCAGTATGGAGAGATCATATGAGTTGGATATACTGCTACTTAGAATCTATATTTGTTTGCAGTTTATAAGTTCTTGAATGGGAATTACAAGAACAGAGGAGTCAAACTCTTCTTACTAGTGGTAATGATAATGAAACAACTGCATATTGTAGTCTGGGAGATATAGATTGCAGATTACAAATAATTTCGTAACTAGAAGGTAGCTCAGTTATGAAGTATTTTTTGAGGTAGATTGGGGACCTCTGTCCACACAGTGTAAGACTTCACTAGAAATAGTCATGGGTGATCTGTTGTAGTGTTTTCCTCATCTATAATAGGAGTGGATGAACTTTTGCTTAATTGTGACCATGACATATGATCATGGTCATAATGATGATAAACATGACATATACATCATGAACATGACATATACAGTTATTTTCAGAGATACTTTACAGTTAATGCTTTGCCTTCTATGGCATAACAGAAATCCCACAGCACAGCATGCCATCTGTAAAGGATCTGTTTACTCCTAATAGATGTTCATCTTTGCCTTTTTAATTCAGCCCACTTAAAGATTGGTAAATTCAAGTTAAGCACTGGCATAGCTAGTACCTGAATGATGCAGGCACATGTTTGTTTTTTTATGCTATTTTAGCAGTTCTTTTACTGAAGGCTTTAGATATTTCAGTGAAGTACAGGGAAAGGTACAGGTACGGTTATTTATCTTATTGAGAAGAGAATGGTTATTCATTTCACTAATTTTTGAATTAAAGAACTTTTATATCTAAGTAAGCCAGAGCCAATGAAATAAGCAGTTTATGAGTGTGTGGTAGCTTTCCTAAGATAGATGCCTAAGACAGAATGCTGTCACATAAATTGCCCTCTGAAAATGCTGAGCTGTTTCACTATGGAGAATCCAGGATGAAACCATCAGGCTTTTAAATGTCTAAACCAGGCCACATTAGCACTGGGTTTGACACCATGCTTTTAGAAATATTTTTCTTTTATGCAACAAAGAATAGAAGAAAGCAAATAAAAGGTGATTTAAAGTTTAAGTTAACGTCAATATTATATTTTGGGGTTTATAATTCCACTGCATTACCTTTAAATAAATCAGAAAGAGGTTTTAAATTTTTACTATGTTTGGAGAATGCGATGTTTCAAATTTTGATTTGCTCTCCTTTGATCTTGCTTTTTTTTTCTATGATGTGTCTGACAGAAATACTAAAAAAACACTCCAGAATTGTAACCAAACTTTATGACTTAAGCTCACATTGTATTTTGTAAGCAAATAATGTGTAATAATAACAACACCAAATAAGAGTAATGCTGATAACTCTGTTCTCTGATGATCTTCCAGATTTCTTTGGATGAATACAAGTTAAA
The DNA here is from genome assembly GCA_032353885.1 of Nothura maculosa. Classification (NCBI taxonomy): domain Eukaryota; kingdom Metazoa; phylum Chordata; class Aves; order Tinamiformes; family Tinamidae; genus Nothura; species Nothura maculosa. Next base: position 224,533 of record JAUBOD010000400.1, on the reverse strand, counting down.
CTTTCCTTGATCAATTATTTGAGATCTTTCATGAAATAAACAATTCTTTACATATTGTAATTGAACTATAATGTAAATTATCCTGATCTTCATAGTAGCCATTTGAGGACTTGGTCAGAGGCATGCTAGGTCAGAAGCATTTTGATTTTCACTGATGCCAACATAAATAGTTAAGTCCTAAAATTTTCCTTGTAGTTACGCCCATGAGAACTTGAGTTACAAAAGATTGCATGAAAATATCTAGGTCGAAACATACATCATGGAGGCAATGTTGAGTTATATAAGAAACAATGAACATTTGATCTTCACGGAGACAGCAGCTTGACAGGTCAATAAGAATTGTGAGAATGAGGGTCATCCAACCATTTATGCTGTGCTCTAATAAATCTGCTCACTGTACTGGAATCAGTCACTCTCTTTGCATAACTGACCTGCATCTTAGTCACAAAGTGATTCACATCTCTAATACCACCACAGGACAGTCAATCTTGGTCAAGCTATTTTCATCATTCTAGTGCAAAAACAATTTAAAATTGTATCTCTGGGTTCCTGTGTGTTTAAAGTTAATTTTGCTACAATAATGAGGTCATATCTGAATCTGTTTCAGAAATTTCCAGAAATATGTTTCCAGGTATTTCTGCTTGGCCAGTATTGAATTGTTGTTAAAATTCTACAGAGAGAACTTCTAGTTGTTATTCTACGTTATTCTACTTCTAGTTGTTATTCTACGAACAACTTCTAGTTGTTATCCAATCTACTGGAAGATTTCTGGGAGCTCTTCAGGATTGTAAATGTTCACAGTGAAGCATGTATAGGCCCTGCTGCCTAGTGAAAACAGTTTTCAGACTGTGAGTACTGAGTTTAGTCCCATTAAGAACATTTTACCATTGATCTCAGAATACTAGACCAGCATATCGGATATGCATCAAGTATACATTTGCTGTACATCTGCAAGTTTTACAAAGTAAGCAGTAAATAAGAGTAAAAGCAGAAAAGAAGACAATTTGTTTTGAACTCTTTTATCTTAACTAGCTGTGTGAGTGAGGTACTGTTATTAAAAGTAATACATTTAAGGCTACTTAAAGAATCTCACTGCAGCTAGTATAAAATTAGAAACCTTCTAAATACAGCTGCTAGTTTTTATTAATTCATTTCTGTAGAAAGGTTTTCTCCCAGTGATTCTGAATTGAACTTTTCTTAATCTAAAAGATCTTGGTCATATTTGCTGAATATTTGCTCTCTTACTTTTGAAGAGTTTTTCTCTCACACTTTTAGCATTTGAATCCATAATAAAAGATTGGAGGTTATTATTACAATAGTTATTATTGTATTTTATGTATTATAGTATTATGTATTTGTTATGCTAGATATGTACAGTATTCTATTAGTATTCATGTGGAGTTACTATTATATGCAGAATGCTATTTAGATGAGCAACTCTTTCTAAGGGGTACAGTAGAGGATGCTCATAAGCAAATGGTAAATCCCAGTAGAGTTGCAGCATCCTAAACTAAGAAGGAAACAGAAGTTTCTCTACCAACACATTCAGAAACCTAATCTAAAATTTGGGAAAAAAAACATGAAAGAATCAGAAAAATCAAAAGAGTCTTAGAGCAAAAAGTACTTTTTTTTTGGTAACAAAAACTTCTTTTCAAGGCTGCACTACTTTCTAGGTGACCAGCACTGCACATGGTGGTCTAGAAGAGTGTGCAAATGTGTTGACAAACAGTTCTGAGTCTGTGAATGTCTCATGTCACTCCCTTCTGTCAGATTATTACAGCTTTTCTAAAATCTAGGATGGAATAAAATAAGAGAAAAACTAATCAGAACTCTGTTTAAAAGAAGTCTAAAAGAAGTGGCAACTAGCTAGAAGACCCTATTCCAAGAGGGTATGGCACACAGAACAAAATGGGCTTAGTAGCTTTTTTAGACCTGTCAGTCCCCTATGTGGGGGACTGCATAGGGCACAAACAGAACAATTTCACATAGGTAAAGAGAGCTTTATTTTCACCAGAAGAGGAGACTGTTTCTGCACATTTTCTCATAAAAGAAAAGGAGAAGCCAAAGTCTGCTTCAAGGAACAGATTTTATATGGCTCTATTAACAAAAGCTAGCTCATTCCCCACAGGAATAAACCAAGTGACCAAGAACCGTACCTTCTTAAATAGAAAAAACAAGGTTTGAGTATCCTTGCTACATGAATTCAATTGCACAAACAGAATTCAATAGGAATTACATTATTTTTTTCCTTTGCCTTATCCAGATAGAGGAACACATAGGCCCTAACTAGATCCTTGCTTAGTATTGTATATCTACCCTTGTTATAAGATGTTACTAGAAGAAAGGTAGTGTCCAGATTTTAAAAAATGAGAGCATATTGAATAAAAAATAGCAAGACTTTCTTAAGTGGCCTTTTTTTGACTTATTACTCCTTAGTACTAACTCACTGACGAGATGTACTTTCATCTAGCCAGTCCTAAGTGGGTTATTGATTAGCCAGTGCTTTTAAAATGGGCTGTGCTAACTTCATGGTGAATTTAGCAAACACAAATTGACAAGTCAGTTAATGTTTGCCATTCCTATAGCTCTGACTTCCAGCTATGACAAGCACAGTAAGGCAGTCCTTCTCATAAAAAGGATGACATGCTTCCCTTTGCTCACATGCTATGCTATGGATCCCTGATATGTGTGAGAAATATAGACAGCAACAGATCATCCTTTGCCTTTCTGTGATGGGCTGTGAGTCTCATGTCTGACTCCTAACCAAAGCTGCAAGTTGCAACCCAAATGAACAGTGAAAGAGCAAAGCGAAGAACCTGCAAATATCACATTTGCATTCACAAGAGTAACCCACCAAACCTACACTTCATATTGATTTCAAAACAAGATTTTTTTAGAATTAACTAATTGAGACTTGATTTACTTAATAATATAGAAGGAAACATATTCTAAGAAATATTGGGAATTGTTGTGCTTTCTAATATGGTCATTAGTCTATATTTTCCTGAATTTAAAGGAGTGCCTTCAAGGGACAATTTTATCATCAGTGTTCTAAAGGAAAATATACCATATTGTTAATACAGAGGTCTCACAAGGAGAGCGCACAAGCTTGATCAGACATTGGTATGTCCTTAATGAAACCAAAATACAGAGAAAATTTGTTGTGATTTACCTGTAAAGAGGTAATATAATTTTATCTAACAAGTTTCCTTCTTGGAGAGCAGCTTTGCTTGAGTTTCTTTGATAAAACTAATAATCATCCTCGACTGAAAATCAGAGTTCTGTTTAAAATAGACAGGTTGGGCAATAGATAGAGAAAATAACAGAATATAGATTTCACAGTTAAAGGCTCTTCTATTTAATTAAGAAGACTTACGACTGTTAGGTAATGAGTGGCAAAGAGAAAGTGAGCAAACTGCATATTACTTAGCCAGTAAATCTGTATAGCCAAGCTATGTGGCTAATTTCTTCCTTGATACTCTATGCTAAGCAACTCAACACTTCACGAAAACTACAAGCTTTCTTAGAAACTTCTTTTAGTGCATTAATTTTCAGGCATCTAATTATTACCAAAAAGGGGAAGATAGTGATTTTTTTTTCCTCCTTAGCTGCTACTAACTCCTTAGCTACGACACTACTACACTCACAAATTATCTTGTGTTTCAGGACCATCAGATTCTTCTAGTACTCAAAAGAAATTTAAAATATTTTGAGACTACATGTTTGGAAGCAGGATTTTGATAGAAAAAAAATATTTTTTCTGTTCAATATAGATGTCAAAAACTGGGGAAAAAAACCACTTTTTCTGGTTATTAATAGTTTCTTTTTTTTAGGTAATGAGTCTTGACCTGCAGATGTGTCACAGGAAAACAATGTTGCATTTTACACATTGTCTGCAGAGTCATCTTATTTCAGTATAATCACATGGTATCATTTATGTGAACTGAAGAGTAGGCAGTGCTTTGTAGAACATATGTAAATGAAAATATCCTTCATGAATATCCTTTCAATGAATATCTGAATATTTCAGTGGAAAGATATTTCCTGTGAACATTTATGTCAACTAAATATTTTCTGAAAGCCAAAAAATACAGCCTAATTTGAATTCATGTTAATTCTGAAAGAATAGTTTTGCTATCTATTCTTTGTGTCTAAAAATGTCATCCATAAAAGCAAAAGCTGTGTTGAGAAGCACATGCGAAGTGATTTCATTTATAACTAGTGTGCAATATGTCTATGATCCCTTATGCTCATTTGTTACTGTATGTTAACTCTTCTGCTTGTAGTAGTCTTTTATTTAAATAGCCTTAAGCCAATGTATTCAGTGTTCCAGTGTTCTCTTCAGCTACTTCTTTATGTTAGACGTGCTGATATAGGCCAGTCATGATTGAAGGATATTATATTGTGACAATTTTATAATTATTTACAAATTAAATCTTGTAAAGAAGCAAAGTCTATCAAGTAGAGTATTTTTTTGTTTCTTGTTGTATACAATGGAAGTTCCATAGAGATGATAATATACCTATTTATCAAGTGAATTTTTAAAATTAATTAGCTGAGTAATGAATTTTTAAAATGACAGGCAGGTATGCACTGATGGTATCAAACTGTGATAAATGAGGAAACTTGCAATTTTCAGGGTAAAATCATGATTCTCAAACTCATCCTTATTATTATGGGACACATGAAGGAGAAATAATAGCTGAAAACATATATCAGTCTTTACAGGAACAATCTGCATAATTCTAGCTACCAGTTATCTGTGAGGAAGAAGAAAATCATGAAAGCTTCTTCTACCAAGTCCTCACTAGAAACATAGGTATCAGCTCTATAAGAGAAAGGGTTTTCTTTCTTGTTGCTTTCTTCAGGGAAAGCAACAAACTTATAAATAATTGCTTAAATTAAAAGAAAACTCTCTGGAGTAAATTATTTGTTATTATTTGTTAAGCATTAGTTAATTGGTTAATAATTAGTTAATTTGATGGCAATGTGTATGAATAAAGATTCTCACCTACTTTCTACAAAAGTGAAGCCTACACATAAACAAAACTGCATACAAGTGAAAATAACTCAGCATAATTTTGGGATAACGGAGCAAAATTTCAAAGATATGTTCATTTAATGATATTGCACTTAGCTATATTAAAAACATACTGAAGGGTAAGGCAAATATACTTGTGATTTGTGTATTATGTAGACCATTCATTCTGAAATGCTGCATACATTGAGCAGTATTGTAGGTGATTTATTTATTACTAATTTTAGAGATAATTAAGTAGTTGAACAACTTTGTACCTCACCCTCAGGATGGGTCATATATTTAAAAGGGGTGCTAAGGTTAAAAGAATAGCAAATATTGTGAATGATGATCGCTAAAGGGAAGCATGAAGAAGTTAGTGCGTTTGTACTAACTTCGTTTGGCATCATTAATTTTAATTTGAAACTTGAGTCTGAAAGGCAAATTCAAACGACTGCATGGGACTTTACAAAATGTTCTCCTAGAGCCTAACCTCACTCAGAGCAATCAAGAAGACTGAAATACTGAACACAAAATGCTTAGAAGATATGAGCTGATACAACCCCCTGCCATATGCTGGGCTGCCCCTTCCATTGAGCATTTGGGAACATCATTGCTTTGAAGGAAATGAAAGAACTTCTATGCCATATGAAATTTAGAGGCTCTGGAGGCCAGGAAAGTCATCACTCTTTATCAGAAGTGCTGTAGGGCAATATATGAATGCATTAGTGTGTAAATTTCATTACCAGACATTTCTGTGTAAACCCCATAGGGCTTCCAGAGCTGTGCCCACCAGGATCCTGGCCAGCTATTTCCTACTTTTGGCAAGACCATGACTTCTTATAATGCTTTTCTACAAAGCATTTGTAGGGAAAGGGTGTAGGACAGGAAAAGACCATATTTGCAGAACAGCACATAAATGTTCAAGTGCTTTTAACGATCAGTTATAAGCATCTGTGAACAAACTGTAAGGATTAAACAATTTATTCAGCCCTATAGAATGATCCATGTGGGTAATTTCATGTGTCTGGACATTGCCAGATGTATTATCTCAATCTCAAGCATATGACACTAAGATAATTTATATACCAGCACAGAAGTTAGACTTCTATGATTTCATTTTCCTGTTCTGTGAAAACAGAAAGATGAATCTTGACACTTTTGACTGAGAGTCAAATGGCTACAATGAATCAAAGTGTATTACTAGTTGCTAGACACAATATGATAACTACAATATTACTCCACAAAATTATTCTGGTCAAATAGCACCAAATGGAGGAATATGATCCCATCTTTATATCTCTGTGGGATCAGTATCAAAGCAAAGCTTAATGTGCTTATACTCAAACCAGGCTTACCATCCTGACTTGTATGTGTGTTCATATGTGACTGTATAAATCCTATAATTTTTGACTAACAAAAATATTAAGTGGAGAGAAGACATCTAACTTACCACTTGAAGAGTGAACTTGCCACTGTGATTACCAGCTAAACAACCTTCAACTTTAAGCAATGATTTCTTTTGAAATTTGTCTAAATTTGTAATAGATGAGAATAAAATCACTTATAAGTAAGATAAATATTCATTTAAGGTGGCATACTGTGTCTTTTTTTCCATTTTGGGAGCATGAACTAAAATGTTAATTATGTATTTATCTCTGGTTCAGCTCAGCTGCATTTTGATTTAAAATTGTATTGTATAATAGAAAGAGAGAGTAGTGTCCTGAGCAATCTAATAGTGTCTGAATCCATGTTTTCTGTAGAGCAGGGCTGAGGCAGATGCATGATGTAGGTGTAGGTGTAGAGTTAATACTGAGGTGTAGAGGTGTATAGAGGTGTTAGTAGAGGTGTAGGTGTAGACTTAATACTGAGACATACCTGCATTTTTGTTGATCCACGGCCATTGAATGGTGTGAAGAGTCTGCTTTTCATAACATCAGCTGTTAATACAATGGTCTTTGTGCTCTCTAGAAGTAGTCACTGGTAGTTTGATAGAGGAAATACTATTATGGTTCACAGTTATTTCCTTTTGTTATTTTTACAAGGAAAGTGGAACGTGTCTTCGTACAGGATATGGAGATATTTTTCCCTTCTTCTCCCAACACTCCCAACACAGAAAACCTCTAAGTGTACTACTGAAAGTGCTTGTTATGATGATCTAAGAGAGGCACTCTTTTTTTCAGAAGATCCTTAAATTACCAGTTATAGGAGCTAATACAAGAAGGACCACGAGGATACAGAATCTTATATCTCTTCAGATGCTGGGAAGTCTGAGCTGTGCAGTATCAGATGGACCGTCAATTGGACATAGCACTCTGTACATCATCCATACTGGACCTCCAACAGGGGCATGACATGCCATGCGGATCCTGTCGGTAGGACACTGATACTCACTGGCATTATGGTCTTTACAGTTGCAGGAATTTCTTACAAGAAAATAATTGTATTCATTTCTACTATCAAGCAAAATACTATTTGCATGAGAAAATGATGCTTCTCTTTCAGATGAAGACGAGAGCATACGGGATATAATTACTAGTGCCAGGTGGGAGCAGCCTACTGGCTGACCAAGTTTATCCTGCAGGATATGTGCCAAGGCACAGCAGAGGCTTGTGCCTACTCACATTCACTGTTATGTGATTTGCTGACTCCTCAACATACAATCGTCTTCTGGATAGGATCATTCCAGGTGATCACTCAAGAAAGGTAGGCCTATTTGGAATGCACTTGGATGAATGAAAAAATAAAAAAATGCACCTGAGTGTGTCCTCTGGCTGAGCTCTGGCTTCCCATTGTACTGCTGCATGTTTTTCCTGTGCCTCTGTATTAGTGTATCAGGCCTGCCAGCTGTTCCTACTCCTTAGGAACATAAGGGGAGAGAGAGGATTCAGCTCAAATATACTACAGGTAAAATGCTGCCACATATATGATTGATGGTTATTTTTCTATTGTTACTTGTTATTTCAGTTCTGAATTAGTATTTGCAGTAGATTTTCTTAATTGGTTAAAAATCTGTATCAAAATAACTTCATGATCCTAGCCAGTTTCTGCTACCATGTCTATTTATAGTGTTATTTTCTGAGAAAAAAAATATGTGTGAACACATATTATATTGTTTTTTGAAACAGAAATACTTGTCTTAGTTCATGTCATGTGTAGACTTAATACACAACAATAAGGTAACTGTTGATTATTGGTCTGCACAGTTGTGTTAGCCTCATTAGTTTCACTACCTAGCTTGAAACAATTTCATGCCAAATTAAAAACAGAGGTTATTCTAAGGACCAATGTTGCAAGATCAATCTGATGAAATTTGAATCTAACCTGAATCCAACAATTTATAGACATACTTTACATTCCACCCAAAAAGAAAAATTCACAAGGGACTTAACTATGAGTTTTGTTCTGTCATAAATATGAAACTGTGGTTCATATGTATATATGATTATTAAAACAAGAAAGATATTTTATGATATTTAATTATAGGATGTTTTTCCAGGGTTTTCATGGTCATGGGAAACATCTGCTGAAAAAACAAATGAAAAAACTTATTCTTTTCAATATATATCGCTTGGCATGCAATGAGCTTAACTTGATAAACCACTAAAATCAAGAGGGTCTTTTCATTATATGGAATGGATTATGGACCATGTATTGTGTTTGGCTTTGGCTGGGATAGTACAAAGAGGCAACGATTATCTTTTATGGGAAGACAGATTTTTCCTGTGCCCTACCCAAGAAAGGATATTGAGTGCTAGATAGCCTGCCTTTGGAGACCAAGCAGGATGATGAAGAATGAAGTTATCTTGCGTGAGCATATGAAAGAGTTTGACTTATGTTTAGCCAATGTTGTTATGTTTAGCCAATTTCAAGAGAGAACTTAACAGTTTCTGAAGAGGATTATATGATGGCATGATGGCTGTAAGTGGTTTCAGTTGCCGAAGATGTCATTTTCAAGATTTCATTCTCTAAACATTTTTCTTCTGATGCTTGCAAATTACCAGTCGTCGAAATTTTACCCTAACTTTTTGCAATTTTTTTATTAGTGTTATGGATTTTACTCTTTATCTTCTTGCTTTTTGTCCAGTGATTTCCTCCTTGGTGGAAAACATTCACTAGATGTCAAAATATTAATGACGTTCAAAACCTTTAAAGGATTGAAATTAAGTTTTAATACAATATGTTTTTTTTTCCTGCATTAACAAGTTTTCAGACTTTCGTAAGTCCTCTGTTGATCAAATGATTTTATATCTAACCAGTGTCTTTGCACTGATTTTTTTTTTCCCATTTGAAATCTATCCATAAATAGACTGCTAAATAAAATACTGGAATGCAAAGTGGTCATTTAAATTTTAATTTCATCTGATACATTCAAATAATGCACCTTTCTCACCATAAAGTGTTATTAGTAGAAATAAAGGTGTATTTGCATAAAATACATGATGAATAGAATTATAAATAATAATTACAGTGTAGTTAATTAACAGATTTGTTATTAGAAAATTTTAATTATAATTTTGTATTGTATTTCTGAAGCTATATGAAATAGAAAGTACTTATCAGAGTTTAATTTCCTTACATGCATATAGTAGCCATCCTTAGCACATTATTATACTTAGGAGCTACTAAATGAGATCATCAAGAGAAAATTTTCTTCAATTTGGAAAGCACGTATATGGAAATTTAATTCTGTTCAGGTATGATCATGAATTGCTGAGATTAACAAGGATATCATCATTGACTTCACTTGCAATGGTGCTCCACATGAATATTAGGTAGTGCTTGAATATATTAAAGTTATAGTATAATATTAAAAGTGATAATACCTCTTACTACTATCATTATAAAAAGTAAAGTAGTGAAATAAAATGTATAATACTCAATAAAAATCCAAGCATATTTTCTAGTAAAGTTAGCATATTCATATACATAAGCATACTTCTTAAATAACATTGCATGAAGCATGTCCATTGTATCATAAGACCCAGTTATATATCATTTGCTTAAGTCTATGTTTTACTTGTTACAGACAGATTGTGATTTCACAAGTATTAAGTATTTTAGCAGGGTGACATGATTTTACCTAGGAGCAACATACCTTTAAAATCTCAGGAAATAGGAAATGTACTGTGAATTACTGGAATAAACTAAAGAAAATTTCACAAATCCACTTAAGAAAGTTTTAAGCATTTAATATGCATATATTCATGAGATTAAATATGTTACATATTATTTAGAAGAAAAAAACTCTTTAAATTGGAGGAAAATGACTGATTTGTAAATATTAGAGTTTTCTATAATTTCAGTATATAGATGGTGTTAAAACTGGAATAAACACATTGCACAGCTATAGCAGTTACATTATAAATCAAACATAAATGGAAGAGAAGAGAAATGCATTCTAAAAGGCTTGTTCATAAGATATGTCATGGGACAGCAGCTTTGAAAAGGAAGGCCAGATAACAGCTGGAGACAGACATTCGAAGTTTTGCTCAAGAAGACAAGGTACTGCAAAGAAAAATTGGGATATAGTTGTAAAGAAAAAAAGGAAGAAAGGAGAAGTAGTCTCTCTAAAATGACATACTAGCAAGTAAAAATTGTGAATTAGGGTTGTGTAAGCACAATTTGCTTCCTTGGGCAGTAGGTAACTAGTATAACTGCATCAGCCTCTAGAAAATCAGAGATACAAAAGTGAAGGATTTAGCATACTTGATTATTTATTTCTGCATAACAGGAAGATGATAAAGCGGAGGAGCTCACTTGCAGGAGTGAGGAGTTCACTTGCAGACTCTCTTTAGACAGTGAAAGGTGAATTGAGAAATTGGCGAGAACTGAAGGAATGGAGCAGTCATTTTCTAGAATAGAAAATCTAGAGTAAGAAACACTGGAGGTTCATACAAGCTAAAATGCACTGCTACCACACACTGTTTTTGAAATTTCTCCTACTTTATTCTGCTCTCAGGACCTTCTCTTTCCATGCAAGTGGAAATGGTAGAGAGAGACTGCTTAACTATAGGAGAGGATTAGCTGGATCAGGACTTCTTTGACTGTTAATAATGCCCACAGAAACAGAAAACATGCCAAAAACGCACAGATAAGAGAGAGCTTTGAGAAAATGTCACTGTGTGGATGAACTAGAAAAAACCCTACAGCTTCCAAATATCCTTCCCTCATCTCACTTCTTCATATTCGTTCAGGGGAGTACTTGAATATTTCCTACTTATATTGTAAATGAAGTGAGAAGTGGAGGTGTTAAATTTGTCATTAAAAGGAAGTTTGAATATTCAGAAGCAAGAGACCAGTGAGAAACTGAACCTTCACGATCAACAGCTAGATGCAGCAGGATAGCCAGTGAGAGCTATCTTCACAATGATTTTCTAATTCCTGTACTATGACTAATGGAGAGTTTGCCAGTTATGAGGACAGCAAATTCCATTCCATCAGGGTATTAAAAATTATGTAAATGAGATATGTAGACCTAATTAGAGTGCAGGAATTGCATGGTTGGAGGGAAAGTTCAGTTATGTATTAGTAATTACACAACAGCCCTTTTTCCTAACAGACTGAAACAACTCAATTTCAGCATGATAAGTATTATAATTAAAATAGCTTTTCAGACTAATGATGCATGAAATATATTATAAAAAAATGTAAAATCTGAAGATATATAGAATTTGTTTAAAGACCTGGTAAGCATGCAAAATAGGAAAAGTATTTTGATGCAGACAGTATAATAGCCTTTTAGCAACAGTACATTAATGGCAAGTACACAGTATTCAATGCCAAGGAAAATTCAGCTACAAAATGAATCTGAATTTTTTATTTTGTTCTTCTTCCTAGTAGTAAATGTATGAAGCAGAATGAGCTACATATGGATCCTGAAGGGTTGGCATGAACATTTGTAATGGAAGTTTAAAAGAAAGTTTTGCAATTATGAATTAAAATTTAATTTGCTCATTCCCTCTTTTCAGTCACTAAAGTGGAATATTGAAATGTATATTCTCACAGAAATTATTGTTCATGTTTTTATTTTTATGTTCATGACTTTAGCTTCACATATCAGAATATTTTGTTTCTTCTCTGAAAGACGAAATTGCCGCAGTCTAACAAAGTGTAACAAAGCAAAAGAATTCCACTTCCTAAAAAGGAAAAGACTGAGCCACCAGGATATAAGCTTCTAGTTGTTGAATTTCTTTACATACACTTAACTAAGACTTTTGGATCACTTTCAATCCAGAATAAGCCCTTTTGTGGCTCTATTTACCTCCTCCTGCGATATCCCACTTCCATAGATTCCCACTAGGGCAGGGGCAGTTCTTACTCACAGGCCAGGCAGATAACAGTTAGGACGGGATAACCAAGGGTCACACTACTCCAACTGAGGTGGGGATCCATCCCCTCTAAAAGGAAGATGATACTGACAGTTAAAAAAAAAAACAAACACCTATGACAGCTTTGCAACCATGAATCTTGAAAAGAAAGAAAACTGTAGGAGTTCCAGTGCAGTCATCTAAGAAACAATATTAAATACTACCCAGATAAATGAAAGCTGATGGGACTTGTACTTCAATGAACACAGTTGTCTGACTTGATGTACCCTTTTGTTCTATTAAATTTTAAAGGAGTTTTGTATCCTTTACTCTTTTTTTAATCCAATTAGTCCTTGATTCTGAGAGGTTAAAAAAAACGGAGGTTTTTTTCTTAGCTTAAAATGAACCTTGCAGTACCAGACCTCAAGGTAGTCCTTTTTATTTCTATTTTCTGTCTCTCAAAGCTCTGCTGATCAAAGGACTGATACTAATTAACAAAAACGTATAACATGAGTAAGTTCTATTAATTTTCTTTTTCCACAGAGAAGAATGCCCTCTGACACCAGAAAAGATAAAGGAAAATAAATATACTGAAAATAATACAAATATATTTCCTTTTGTGTATGGATTATATTTCAGGAAGAAAACAGGGAAAATAGGAGAAGTCCTGAATAATACGTATATTAACAGATTTTGTTCATTTGTGGTTTTCTCTTCACAAATCACATGCAGACATCCATGATCTTTCTCACTACAATTCTGACACAACAAGCTTAGGCTATCTGCATAATATAAAATCTTATAGCTGATCATGCCAAATAACTATATGCCTAATTTAACACTTTTTTTCCCTCTCTCCAATATGTTTATTCTGGGAACTGAACCTTAAAGTTACATATTCCTTTCCATTTAATTAATTCCTCTCTTCAAAAAATTTTGTTCTATTAACTTCAGAGAATCCATTAGCTGTGTAAAACAATATATCCATCTGCTATGGGATATGTATATAAACATATGTAATGATTGTGCAAATAAGTAAACCTAACCCAAGATATCTTTGAAAATTAGTTGTGTTAAGATACTGTACAATGACAACCTTCCAATTGTGAAATAGAGCCTTAGGATAGCTTATTGTAGAGTTTATTTGGTAATTCACTTATGCCATGAGCAATGTTTGAGGTCATGTCATTCCTCTAACAGTTATGACATAAAGAGTCAGTTTTGCTACAAGGATGTTAAAAACTTCAGCAAAATGGACTTTTTTTTTCCAGTACAACTAACTCTTCAACTACCAGGCTTGAGAAAATATACCAGTTCACTCTATTTTCAAAAAAAATTATTGATAATGATTGATAAAATGAAAATACATGAAAACATTTCGCAAAGAACCCACATATGTACCAGTGTCATTATAAGAAGTGCCCATCCTGAGCTCTCTCTGAAGATATATTGTTAAAAATTCAAAAGAAACATATGACTGATTTTCAAGAAATTGAATCATAGAATCATAGAATGCGTAAGGTTGGAAGGGACCTTAGAGGTCATCTAGTCCAACCCCCCTGCACACGCAG
>JAUBOD010000400.1:176991-210535 GCA_032353885.1 Nothura maculosa | reverse complement strand
TTCTCACTGCCCAGTGGTCTAGTCTGTCCAGGTCCCTCTGGATGGCAGCACAGCCCTCAGGGCTGTCAGCTACTCCTTCAAGTTTGGTATTGTCAGCAAACTTGCTGAGGAAGCACTTGCTGATGGAATCTATGTCTGTAATTTTATTTGTGTATCAGAAAAATTAAAGTACAAATAACTAAGACTGTTAGAAATTCTCTGTCAGAAAAGTGGAGGATTTCTGAAGAGACTTTAGAACAAATTCTACTTTTGTATAAAGAAAAATCAGTCTATGCTATGCTGCTAATTATTCTACTTTTCACATAGCCATTCTTGGTTACTTCTCATAAATCTTTAATCATTTCAGCCTTTTGACGTTAATGAAATTTGTGGATTTTTTTTGACTGCATCAACTTGTTGAAGTGGGTGGGTATTTATGTATTTTTCAAGATATTTATATAAGGAAGCCTCAAAGATCTTTTCAGAGAAAGAAAATGAAACACTGGGAGTTGTTGCCCAGTGCATATGATAGGTCATCTATAAAAATGGTTTCTATTCCTGTTTTCCATTGTTCTCTGTCCTGTATCAGATATTTTTTGTCTGTAAAAAGGATCCTCACTTAAACATGAGCTGAAGGACAATTTTTTTCACACTTCCCCTTGCTTCTGTCTCTCTGAACTTTCCTAGTCATCCATGAAATTAGGATGGCACTGTTTTCCTCCTTCTACCCTCCAGCTTTTGTCTTTACATATCATCTTGTCTTTTTATATTGCCCATTAATTTTTTTTTGCTTTGTTAGCAGGGGTGCAACTACTTTGTACTGTATTTGGTTTTCATGTTTTGAATGTGTGGCTGTAGGGAGTGGCTTAGTTATATGAATGCTGTTTCAAAAATCCTTTTAGAAGTTGTCCGCTTCTAAGACCCTATTGCTGTCCTCTGTAAGCAAGTGGCAAGGATTCCAACATCATTCTTACTTAGTAAGTGTTTAACAGCCCTCCAAGGATATAATTTATTGTTATGTGTACACATTTAGATAACCCTCTTTTCTAGTGTCTTGATTTTATATTGTATTTTTCAAGTAAAAACAGCTTTCTTCAGAGCATGGACCAAATCACAGTGAACCCAGAAGATGACATTCTGTTATCTTTAATGTGTTAAACTTATTACTTCTCTTTTGCTCTGTCAGTTTAAGTGAATATGAAAATAGCATCTTAAAAAGAAATTAAAAAAAATGAGGTCTTAGTCAGACCATCCGAAGTAGCCTTACATTTTCAGCTCCTGATCCTTATGAGGACTTTAACAACGCTAGTATTCACCGAAGGGACAACACAGCAGGGCACAAGAGACTCAGGAGTTTTCTGAAGTGCAGTGCTAACAAATTACTACTACAGGTTATTGCTGAGATTCTCTCTTGAACCTTCTATTTACAAGGAAAGAAGAATTGATTGTCTATGTAGAGGTCACAGGCAGATTTGGTTGCAGCTCTGATGAGATGTTAGAATTCAGGATCGTGAAAGGAAGAAGAACAGAAAAAAACAGATCACAACCCTGGATTTCCTAAGACCAGACGTTGACCTTCCAAGAAGTAAAAGGAAATGCAGCAAAGGAAAGACTGAGGAAAATATGGGCCTACTGCTCAAAGGAGCAGAGCACCTGGCAAAAAAAGGACACAGAAAGGCCAACGTGCAGATTTTCTTTTTCACCACAAACTTCAGTGGTAAGTGTGAATTGGAAGGAGAGATTAGGTGAAACAATCTCCAGAAGTCCCTTCCAGCCTTAAATTCTACAGATTTTATTTTTAAAATTTTACAGATATTTCCTACAGATTTTATGATAAATCTGTAAGTCCTGATGAAACATTAGTATCAGATTTCAGTACATATACATGTTTACAAGGGGAAAGAATGAGAAAGCGTATGAATGTGCATGGATATTAAAAAGAAGAAAATCAAGGGAGCAAGATAGCCACTTTCCCCCTTCATACAACACCTATTTTTTTTCAGGGCTGTTTTTCCCTGCTCTGGGAAGTGCCAGCAACCACTCAGTTTAAAGTCAAATTTCCACTTCTGTCCCACATCTGTAAATAACTGAGATTAAAGCAACTCTCTGCAAAGCAAAACAGAATAAATCTATGCAGGATATTTTAACATGCTGAGCAGCTGCTATTTAAAATATACATCAGAACTTGTTCTTCTGGGATTGTACCCAG
Source organism: Nothura maculosa (assembly GCA_032353885.1). NCBI lineage: Eukaryota > Metazoa > Chordata > Aves > Tinamiformes > Tinamidae > Nothura > Nothura maculosa. Next base: position 208,347 of record JAUBOD010000400.1, on the reverse strand, counting down.
TGATAGCTTTCCAGAAACATGAGCAATATGTTTACTAATCTCTCCTGGATAGCAGCAGTATGCTTAGCTTCCATAAGCCTGGAGGCCAGTAGTCCTGTGAGAGCTTATCTTTGCAACAGTAGAAGCATAATAATTTTGACTACAAATAGCATGGTAGTTCCTCGGTTTTATTCAGTCCTAGCCACCCACTTCTTCTCTACAAAGAATACAAAAGAAGTGACATCATGTCTAACTCCATACTATTTTTAAATCATGTTAGAATCTAATAATCTAATATTGTTAAGAACTAAAAAATCAAGTTAAAAATTCTTCGAAGCATCGGGTATGCAGCAGTCACATCCGCAGTGCCTCATTAAATTATGTTGCATTTCAATGAAATTTCAGAAAGCATTTGTATATCTGATAAACTTTTTCTAACAGCTACTGACTATGAAGGGTTCAAATGCTAGAAAAAAATGATTTAAATACATTGGAAACAGATTTTCTCCACTCTTTTTGCATTTTAAAATCAAGACCGTACGATATTCCAGCTTTTTTCAAAGTAAATATGGCTTTATTTTTTGGAAATGTTATATTTCTGAACACAATCATATTTAAAATGCATCACTGTGACATAACCATACTTTCCAACACACACTGATGTACCACTCATAATTGTGAATTTTACATTTATACACATATGCTTATTTTAAAATTTTGTCTAGAAACTGTATAAATTTTTCTATTCTTGGTATATCTTAATTTGATTGAAATCCATAATAAGCTAGATAAGCAATCCTCAAAAATTATTTTTCATAAATTCTAACATGAATACTTTGTGCATTTGATTTTGTAATGTTTCAAATACAAGAACTTTCATGCATTCACTGGACAGACTCCCAAGTTGATTTCACTCTAGGTGGGTCCTTTCAATTACTCGGCTTTCTTCAGGTATCCTCTTTAATTTTCACAGCTTCATGGCAGTCCTCAGCCAATCTCTTGATCATAGTTCTAGTTCTTGGTTTTCCTGACTTGCTCCAACCTGTCTCATGTTTGATTTTTCTCTAGCATGACATTAAAAGGAGCACCTTTAACTTATTTTTCATTTTTTCTCTTACCTACTCCATTCTCTTTTCAGCTTATCTGCATTTACTTTCCAGTTCCTTCTCTGCAGTCTAATATAGTTCATCAAACATGAAATAATATCGACCACTTGTTTACTATGTCTGGTTAGGATGTTCCTTGTTGACTAAGAAACCTATGATTTTTTCTAAGTGAGAAATCACATGATGGTAGGGAATTATTTTTGTCTTACAGACTACTTGATTCTGACATCCAACTTTTCTCTCTATGCTTCATATGAGGTATAGGGCTATAGAAAATTACAGTGAAATATAATGTTAACAACCACCATCTCTCCAGTAGTGCAGTTAAGTGTCTTAATTAAGCCTCGGTCATGTGTGTTGGACCAAAAATCTGGATCCAACTTAGACAGTACTTGTTTGAAGTTCTTGGTGTCTGCAATATATTTGGAGGGCTTACTGTGCTGTCTTTCTGAACATAGTCATACCATTTGGGTTTCAATCTAATATATTCAGATAGTTCTTTGGATTGAATGAAAAGGAATTGTAACAAATTATTTTGGACAGGTATCTTGCTTCTGTGAAGCCAATCTATTTCAGCTCAAGTCAGAGCTGAGCTCATGATTATTTAAGTATGTATTAGAGTGAATTGTTTTGTGAGTAAAGGCTTTTGACTAATGTCGATAGTTTGTATGGTTGGTTCATTGACATAACTAATCTGCAGTCACTATTTGAAGGTTGTCAGACAGCATTTCATAGCATCACATTTGACATTCTGAGTGACTTGAGCCATATATTTCAAGGTTATCACATTTCTGGTGGGACCTCACATTAACTCAAATAAAAAAGGAAGGAACCTTTTTAAGCAGAACTTTGCTAGATTCTAGAAGCAGTCCTACACCATACACAGCCTGATTTAATTACATTTTGAGAAAGATGAAACAATTAATTTATTAAAGATGTTAAGGATGACAGAAGTGTCTAAGAGCTGACACACTAAGCAAGATTGTACTTTTCAAGTGAATATATCTAGCTGGTTATAGACGTGCATGTGGGATGAATTGATGAATATATTTTGTGTTATGTGGATGGTTGAAAAAGGTACTGACAAAAAAAGAACGGTAATATTCCTCTTAATTATTCATACACCTAAATACATAAAAATGAACAAATAATGATACTTTATCAATATTCATTTATTAGCATGTGGCTTTCAATATTTTGAGATGCTTTATCAATCATCACTTACTTGCACTTGAGCAATGTTCTTCAGCAGTAATGTGAGATTGATTGAATATCTGTTTTAAAAATTTAAAAATGCTATTTTGCTCTAGGAGATAACAAGTGGCTTCATTTGAAAGGAGCAGCTGACTTTGTATAATATTCAGGCTTGACAGTGAACCCATTTTCATCAGTGAATATTTATTGCTTATATATTTTTGCCAAGTTCTATTCAGTGTTTAAGTGAATTTAACTTACATGAAAGATATTAGGCTGTAAGCCTTGGATTGAAAAATCTCTTATACATAGTATGGGCATCAGCAGTACACATATTCTTGTGCTATACTTTAGTGCTGATCTGCAAGGTTAACTTTTAAGATTAATATATTAAAGTGCTCCATGTAAAAATGTGCACAGAGGAAACCATTTGCAGTGCAGATTTTATTGGTTCTGCAAAAGATCAGAAACTATACTACTTGTGCCATCTGCTGCACATCATCTATCTACTAACTCAGGACTAGTACAATCACTCCTTTAAAGAATACTCTATGGCAAGATAACTTAAGGCAGTGCTTGGAATTTTCTAGTGGAACGACAGGAAAGGTGAAAGTTAAGCTGCCAATTATGATGCATGAAGCCATAGAGCGAACTGATATATGAACACCAGATTTCTGTAGAGGCTATGCACATTTAAGCCCATGAACAACTCATCTGTACTGGAGCAGATGTTACGACCAGGTCACTGCTATTACTATTATTTTTATTATTATTATCACCTCTATGAATAGTTATCAGCTTTGCACAGAATAAATCTAAATAGAAATTGTAGGTGAAAATGTGAATAAGAAATCTTACTGTCTTCCTCCATTAAGTGAGGCAGGGAAAGGCGGTATGATTTGCCAAAAAAAACTTATGTCAAAGACCAAGTCTTATTTTCTGAGTTAAATGTTTTAACCATAAGTCTAAATTTTCACTTTGACTCTAGAGAGAAAGCTCCATATATTCCAATGCTAATGCCCTTAATATTGCAATTTCCCTGAACATTAAATTTCAAAAACCACTCTAGACATTGCATTTTTAAAAATGAATATTTTCTGTGGTTGATAGATGCTTACATATTTTAACAAATCTGCATGCAGTTAGGAGAACATTCCAAAATAAGAAATAAAAAACATGGACTAATGAAGTTATATAAGCCCAAAAGAATCAAGAAATCTGATTACTGACCAGAAAAGTTTGCTTTAATGCTATTAATCTACAAAGAATTCACATGAACTGCACTTCGACAATGAGACTAATTATGATATTTCCAATTATATTCAGTCATGGGGCAATAGGATTCTCCTCGTCTGTGTAATAAAACTATTTCAAGCCCATAGAAAGTGAATATACAGTCTGGCAATAGTTGAGCATAATAGTGGTTTTAATGCTTTGCACAGGTGTTTAGGATATGAAATTTGAATGACAGGGCAATAAATCCATGGTCCAGGGTGTCACTGGGCTAAGGGATGGCAAACATCACAGCTGAATATAGAGAAGAGGTTTTCCTGGGGCCTGGCTGCATCTGTACACAGCTTTTTTATTGGAAATTAGACCTGCTGACAAGCTGGCCAATGCTATGCCAGCTGCCTCCGGCTGTAAGCAGATGTCAGGAGAACTGGAGATTATCATTGTGCAGGCAAATCTAAATTGCATGCCCTACACCAGTAGCTGTGGGAAAGCTCTCTACAACAATTCAAATGTATCCAAAGATACCTTTGTGCAGGGAAGAGCTCCCTGAACTACTTTGCACTAATGAAGCAGAGTAAGGACACAGCAAGGCTCAAGAGCAGGGTCAACATTTTCAAAAGTCAAAGAAGTAATCACTTCTTTCTCGTAATCTACATTCAGCCTAAAGGTAAAAAAGTAGTGTGTAATACTCCTTGGTATAATGTAATGCTAGTATTGTAGAAGTCACTGAAATACTTTTAGCCTGATAGGCTCAATAAAGAATGTCTCTATGACTAAATAATTTGCTTGTTTTCTCTTCTGACAAATATACGATTTATATTTACATCATATATTTAAAAATGCATATATAAAATTTCCTTTCTGTTCTACTCTTTAATCAATAGACAATTTCAATCAAAGAGAGAGGTCTCAGGCTTATTAAATTTGTACGAGTTTGGTGAAAGCCAGATGCTAGCTAGAGGACAGAGATTGAGAACTGAAAAGTCCCTTGACAGAGAGGTTACGGCATGGGTTTAATAAGTTTCCTATGCAAGGCCAGGCATACAGGGAACAGATGTACTACTGGAAACATTATGGAAAATGGAGAAGCATTAAAAAAGAAAGTGAAGTGATTTAGCATGCAGATGAGGGGAATTTTCTGTGAGAATAAGATGTAGGATAGAAATCTGTAGGAAAACATGCTTTGTTATTTCTGTGTTGACAGTACAAGATGTTTTCTATTTGGCCAAGTATCTTTCTGATTAATGAGCACTTAATTTTGCAACCAAACTGAACACAGTACAGAGGCATCTGGATAAAGCTATTAATAATCTGATTTCTAGAAGGAAAGGTTATATATATGTGTGTTCAAACAATATTTAATTATTTTTTTTCTGGTGGAGATTTTTTTTCTGAGTTATATTTAGAAAAAATACTTTAAAACAAAAAAGCAGTCCTTGTGATGTTTCAGATACACCAAAAGCTATCATTTACAACATGCTGTTTTTAGCCTCTCTTTTTTATGCAGCTTCATCTTGAATGTGAAAGGCAATTTTCAGCTAGGAAGAAATATGAAAAGTCACAAATGATCTTCATTACAAATTGGCAAGGATATTCTGCTTGAGCAAACCCAGTGGTGGCTTTTTTAGTAACCCGTTCTACTGGTGCATTTTATTTTAATAGTTCTGATTCTGATAAATAGTCAGAGCTACTTATTTGAGGGAAAATAAGACCCCTCATTCCATTTACTTAGTAAACTGAGACATTCCAGCCTGTAGTTCCTGAGAGTGGAATGCTCCTATTCCAGGCAGAGGTATGTTATGAAAATCTCCAAAGTGAAAGGAAAGCAGCCTACATAGAGTATAATCATCACTTGAGAGTTTTCTCTGTGGATTAGTAAGAATAAAATCATTAGGTTACTAACTATGTGCTAGGAACAATTGTTCTTTTAACTATGCGCAAGTTGTTTTAGAGGTGTGAATAGGTGTTGTTACTGAATCAAACATCTTGCATAAAAATGTTATCAGAAAGGCACTCTGTTGGGATGTTATGAGATAATAATTTCAGTAATAGAAATGTGAACTCTGCTATCTACTACGTAAAAATTCGTTACGCTGTAGAGTGCACAGTAAGTGAGACTGTCACAGCTCTCTCCTATATTGCTGGAGAAATGCTACATGTAGAGGGTAGGTACTAGATCATCTTGTTAGCTTTGCCCCATTATCTTGTATACTTCATATTGGATATATCTTCAAATATATTTTTGAATATAAATTTTTACAGTAGCATTAAATGACTTTAAATTCAATGTGTTTCTTCAAGGATGAGCTAACTGTTCATATGTAGCTTATATTTAATAGTCTGCAGAAATATACTAAAGAGCCTGAAGTGGAGTGCAGACCATTTATATTTCCTACATTTGAAATCAAAGTTCTTAGAATACCTGCAAAAAGTTCTGTTAAATATATTGCATTTTATGATGTAATTTTTTTTCAGGCTGTATTGATCAAAGCTATTATGGCAATAGAAATAGAATAGAGTAATAACCAAGTGCCTACATGCAAACAAATAATAGTCCAATGCAGTAAATGGAAAACAAAAAAAAAGAGGACCAGAGAGATCACATTAAATATAGTACTCCAGAAAAATAAATTCACTGCAGATAACCACTAGCATTTGAACAAAATTAAAATAGACAGTCTGAAGATGCAAACTGAGAAACGTAAATTTGTTTCTCACTAATGTTTTCCTAATGGTTAGATCCAATGCATGATAGGGATTTATTTTTAAATAATGTTATTTCACTGCTAGCTGATCTTCTTGTCCAGTACAGTTCATATTGGAAATCCAGATGCTTAGCAGATATAGTTTTTGGAGGAAAGAAAATATTTTCTGAGTCACTCTGCAAGGTGGCATCAGAACGACTTTGTTTTGTTTTGGTTTAGAGAAATAGGGTAAAAATGTCTTAAAATAGAAACACAGAAAGCCAATACTATGTAAGTGTAGTTCTGAGATGATGCTGTATCTCCTGCGTTGTGGTGAGCAGCATTGCAGCTGAGACCTGTGCTTGTACAAAATTTTAATAACTTTAATAGGGCAAGTGCGAGAATCCACTTACATGGAGCTTATTTCAAGAAAAGGGCCTAAAACTAGATTATCAATAATTGTTCTGTCAATTGGGCAAAATAGAACAAAATAACAGTTATTCAGAGTGAGTGGGGTAAGATACTAGTAATGCCAAGTCTTTGGGTAGTGATAAGAGTGAGTATTGATCCTGTGAGGATGTAGGTAGAAAAATTGTAAGTAATTATTAATCTAATTACTACTTCCAGTTTGCTTTACCTGCAGTTCCTGTTACTCTCAGATGCAGAGCAGAGTCCTTTTGTTACACCTCTACAAGCAAGTTTATAACAGTATGAGCATGTTGCCAAAACTGTGTGACTGATGTTGACGTTGATCTTGAGCTTAACCCTGACTAAGGTGACTAAGTCACCATGCTAACACAGAGAACTATTCATATATCTGACATGTTAATATGTATTAAACTACTCTCCACACTCACACTATATTTATATTAATAAATAGAATCAGACAACATTCACAGGTACTGATATTCACTTGTCTATCTTACTGAATTATTTACCTGGGCTCAATTTATTTCTTGGACACAGTTTGAGATCTGTCATAATCCAATGACCCCTCTCAATAGAAATTTTTGATATGATCAGTGTGTTCTGCACAGAAAGATTGTTTAATGGTATGGATGCTAGCCATTCTAGGTTAGCTGGCCTTGCTGCTGGGGAATAGTTAGAGGCATGATTATTAGATTATTAAATTATTTATATTGATATGGCTGCACAGTCTGGTAGTACCTTACAGCCTTGCTAATACTAGCAATTAAGAAACTGTTTCTGAGAAGGCTGAGCTGTAAATACCTGTGAGAGAATTGCTCAAGAAAAGGTAAATTAGAGAAAAACTAGGGCCTAACAGAAGTTATAGCATTACAGAGGCTTGCTTGAGATGAGAGACAATTACCACTTCCAGGATGGCTGCTTTGTATGGAATCTACTTCTCCACAATTCTCTTGGCAACACAATCTGCCCTCCTAGCACACACTACTGAGAGTAAATTAAGAGTGGAGCAGAATGGAGAGACCATGGCCAAACTTTGTTGGCTTCCATGCAGAGGTGCTAATCTGATGGTGCCTTGCAGCTCATGGGTGAATGGTAGGTACAGAGGGAAGACACCACAGTCAAACTCTTATACTCCATGCAGAGGCGGCATCATAGTATGATAAGATGTCTGATTCTAGGCCAACAATGGTGGCAAATCAGTCCTTTCCAAAGGACTTTGCTCAAACTTCTCCTCATTCTAATCTCTTTATAATATCAATACACAACCCCTCCCAGATGTCATCTGCCTCCAAGGAATGACCACTCCTTACTGAGCATGGTCTCTTTCATGAAAGTCTCATGGACTTTCAATTAATTCAGGAAACTTTTTAAAAAAACTAATAATGAAAGTAAGTAGGAATAGAGTCACTCAAGCTCCACTTAAATGTAAAAGAAAAAATGAAAGATGAAATAAATAGGGTAGTTAGTAGGAACTGGGGAAGAAGGAAGAAGAAGAGAGCAAAGATTCTACTTTAACTTCTGGATCAGTCAATGGGCTGAATCTCTTTCTTCCCCTCAGGTCAGGATGCCACCTGAGGAGATTCCTTGAAGTTGAGAGCCTTCTCCCATCTTCTGGGTGAGTGATAATTATGCATTTGTACACTATGCACCTGTTAAGAATTTTACATTGTATTAGAGAATTTCCTGCACTGGGATCCAAAACCTGTTCTATAAACATTGTATTTGAATAAATCATGCTACTCAACAAGTAGTCGAGTGAACTGTTTGTGAATCTGATATTTCCAGAGTTGGGCCTGAAGATACTACAGTATTTGGTATCCCTATTGAGAGACGAGTTCAGGCACCCGTAGTCCCTCTAACCTTTGAGAACTGGCTGTAACAGAAGGAGATATATCTCTTACCAAATTTGCCCTCCTAACCCCATCAAGCTGCAACAATAAGCAGATTCTATACTTTTAGGCCAAACTTAACCTAAATTATTCAGGAATAGCTCAATTTTACTTGTTCACTTTGCTTTGTAGCAGAGTAGAAGAACCTCATTGAGTTAAAAAGCTAAGAAGTTTATAGGCAGCTGCTGCACATCTCCTTTTGCTGGAAGATTGCTTCATTCCATTAGCCTTCATTCCATTTCAGCCTTCGTTTTGGAATCCTAGACTTCCTTTCACACAGTCTGAGACACAAACTTAGTCAAGCTCTGGAATGCTTCTTCAACCATACTAATACACTCTTCCTTGATTACAGCCTAAGTGCACCATAATTATAGCCACATGGACACAAGCCACAGATGATGATGGTGTGGACACATTAAATACATTAGTTAGATCTGGGCAAAATCCTAGGTGGATTAATATGAAATAGAAAAACAGAAACAAAGTGACAGTATTCCCAGAGGGGCAAAGGTGAGATTAAATCTCCTTACCTTGAGAAATGTCTTACAAGAGGGGCTTCAATTTCTTTGTCTGCTCCCTGCTTTTTCTTTTTTGTCCCATCAGCACCAGTACGTGAGTGCTCCAAGAGATGCTGAAGGAGATGAAGTACTGAGGATGCAGACTGAAGGAGAGTCATACTGGGAGCACCATAACAAGGCTGAGGAAAAGTAAGGCCTGCAGGAGGAATGGCCTACACTAGTAAATCAATGCTTGAACTATCTTCCACATCTTTTAATTACATCTGCTGATCTTCTTTTTGTGATTCTATGTCTCTGTCTAGTTATTTTAGGAGGTCACCAACTAAAATCACAGTGCAGAATGCTCAATGATGGAAAAGACAGAAAAAAAAAGACTGTGCATGGGGAGAATTTTAGTTCAGCTATCTCTCCCTTTCCATATGGCTCCTGCATTTCACCATAAAATCGTTATTAAATAAGGCAATGGACTTCTTTCCCCATTAAATAAAAACAAATGGGAAAATATTTTCACAAGAGTGACCTACTGATTACCATCTGAAGTGTTGGTTCCAGGTCCATTTTTTAGATTTATTATATTCTGCCAAAATTGATTTGGACAAAACCCACTATAATCACCTAATATGTGGCTAGCAATTTTCCATCTCATTACACAACCCTTGTATCTTATTATCCATTTAAATGAATACCTGTTAAATGAACAGACCTGTACAATGCAAACAATTTTTCGATCCATCAAGCCAAAACAAATAGAAGACTTCAATAAAGTCTTTGCAATGGTATACTACATTATAGAATGCAATCAAAATGGGATTAATCAGTGTAATAAAATATTTAAATGCATATATAACTTCTTAACAAAATCAAAATTATCTTTTGGAAAGTCACATGATTTTAATACAACCATAAACTTTTAAATTCCTAAGTGACTCTGAGGAGGCATTCTGAATCATCTGAATAAGATCTTTAGACATTTGTCACAGCAGTGCTCATAAAAGTGACAGTATTAGTGCTAATTGCAACTACACTTGATATCAAATGTGAAACACTCTTTCCTACCTACTTTTTTTCACTACAAAACTGTACTGATTTCTGTTACTATGAAACTGCAGACCTGAATATCTTTAAAAAAAAGAGATAATTACAGAAAATTGGAACATGCACATTGCAGTGGACTAGATTTATCTATTGAGCTAAACAGTTTTATGCCCAAGTTTTATATCCAAGTTTTTAGAAGTGAAAGAAAACATGTTCATTCCCATTTCTGTTAACTGTGTTTGTTTTGTTTGTTTCTTTTTTGAATGTCTGTAGAATTATTTAGGAAATGTACTGATCAAGTAAATCACAAAAAAGGCAGTCACAGTTTTATCACCTCATAACTTTTCAACAGAGATGATAGGAGATTTTTTTTTTAAATGAGTTTTTTATGAATCAAAAGAAGAGGAAGAACAAAGTAGTAAGGTAAAAACACAGAAAATAGTACTTTATAATGACTGAGACAGAGTGAATATTTTTTTTGGCAAAAATAGTGAATAGTGTGTTAAAATGTTCTCACCTTTTCTGGATACATGGGTGAGTATAGGTAATAATTTCTGAGTGATTTGTATAGACCTGCTATGTCCAGTTTCCTATGAATGTGGAAGTATCTAAGGATATAGTTATAGAGATATATGATTGCAATCACATAGCTTACTTAACAGCATTTAATGCTTTAGATGCCTAAGATTCCTATGAATCTATGAATAACAGTCTCAAAGTTATGGCAGCGAGCTGAGCTACAACTTGCCTTTTTTAAGCACTTGCTCCTACTCAGCAGAGTCATATAGGCACCATATATATGTTCATATGACACCATTGCCAATCGAGATGTGCCTCACCTGAACACATCTGATATTAGTCTGATGTTATATAGGGAGTGTTTAGATAATCTAGGGATAGCAAAACAAAAGCATCTCAATTTAGATGAGTATCCATTCTCAATGCATGTATTATTTCCTCAGTTACTTGCTGATTTTTTCCAGGATGTGTGAGAGTTCTGACCGCTGCTATATCAATTCTTCTCAATTCCAATTAAAACTATTGCATTTACATACATAGTATATCCTGCATACACAAAAACAAACTAGGGAGAAAGAATGATGCAGAAATCTCAACATCAGTTCAACAACACTAAAAGCTGCTGCTGCTTCTAAGAAGATCAACCAGTCTGAACATAAGCAAATACAGTGAAGGATCTGTATTTGCTATCTCATGACATTTCTATCCTATCTGAGTTATTGGCAGTTACAAACATAAGATGATTTTTTTTGTATTATGTTGATGACATTGTGTGCATATTTGTGGTTAGCCTCTTCAGACTGTCTTCTTTGACAAAATCTAGCCCACTCAGTGCTTACATATTGACTAGAGAACAGATTTCAGGCATAAAGGGCCAAATAAAAGCTGTAGTTCAAAAGAAAATTTCCTATGGGAACTGAGATGTCATTTTTTCCTCCTGCTGTTATTTTTATTGTAATCTTGGTGTAGTATATATAAAGATTGAAACTCTTACTAGGTCAGCATCTCAATGAATCAGGCAAATCAAGTGAGAACTTGCGAGTCAATGGAGAGATGGAAAATAGAGATTCATATTCTGTCTGTACTGAGTTCTTAAGTGATTATACAGAGAAGTACAGTTGAAAATCCTGAAGAGATTAATCTCATAACATAAAATTATTCGTAATAACTACCTCTGTGATATCCAGGCTACTTAGATTCATTTTCCATCTCAGGTTCCCAACTTGGCATCTCTCTGTCATGCAAAACACCACTCTAAAATTTGAGCAAACTTTCATGTTGATGCGCAGAATGAATAGAATGAACAGCTTAAAATTACAATTTTTTGAGCAATATATTTGAGTTTAAACTTTCCAAACAGCACTCTTGACCCCTAAACTTTCTCTCATTGCCACTTTTTTGATGAACAGATGCAGTATTATGCTGTAAAAAGTTGAAGAAAACAGGAACATAGGACACAATTCAAATAAACTTCAAATTACATCCAACTTGGAAAAACAGGGGCAATATATTGAGTTAAAGAAAAATGAGGAAAGACTTCCCTGTACAACAATTAGAAGTATATATTATAAATGTCAGAACCTATTGAGAGTGTATTTTCTTTGGAGATATCAAGGCACTAACGCTATTTGATAGTAAGTAATAGTCTGAAAAATTGATGACAAAATACAAAAACCCTACAAGTGGTGTCAAAAGTTTGTTTTATACTGCATCTCTCTGTATTTCCTCAAAATTTTATTATTTAAAGAGAACATTTTTTAATGGAATAAAATACATTAAAGCACAGAAGCTTTGCTTTCAAAGTTGAGTGCATTTTTATTGCCTTGTGATAAATCTCTAAGAGCAAAGAACTGTGAAGAAAACACAGAGATAGATATTCCTGACTGTATAATATAGTTACTGGGCATTGGGCCATGCATGTATGCACATACATACTTTAAAATAAATGTAGTCAAGCAGAGTAAAATAAATTTTCTAAGAGTACAAGCTGAGCTAAGCTTTTTAATGTAAAAAGTCAGCTTGATTAAGGGATCAGACCACCCACTGCTTGAAGAAAAACATTGTACTATGTATTATGCATCTGTGGTATGCACAGGCTGATATGAAACATTACAAGAAGCATTTCATTATCTGACTAGATAATGAAAAAAGATGCATTAAGATACAAAAAAAAAGAAAAAAAAAGAAAAAAAAAAGAATTTGCATTCTCTGTAGCCAGATATTAAATCTTCCTGCACAGAAATTTTCAGCCTGCTCACATTAAGGCTTCAAATCATCAAGCCACTTTGCACACATGCTTAATTCTACTCCTATTTATTAAAGTAATCTAAACATATGCTTAACATTTACAAATGCATAAGAGTCTTGTTGAATTAAGGTACCTGTTCCAAAGCCCTTCATCACCAGTACAATCCTGCCTATTAACCAGAACGACCTCTGTTTGCATTTGCAAAGGATATGCATAGCTAGAACTTTAGAATATATCCCTATATTTTTGAAATACTCAATGTGCCATAAAGCTAAGATTAATTCTATCATTTTGTATCACAAATTGCATTGCTTTAGATTTATGTGCTAGCTCTTGTTTGCATTGCTCTTAGTTACTAGTACCACTGCCAAGCCCAGGTTTTGATATGAAAGTGAAATGCATATCTTGTGCAATGATAAAATACTTGATTTAACTAGGTATGTTTGCAGAGACAAAACTAAATCACTTGATTAGGGATTTGCCTCAATAATGTTACATAAAATTAGTACAACCTATACAAATGTTTCTACCCATAAAATAGAGATGTATTTATATTGATTCAGTTGCAAAATCTCACTCATGCTATCAGCATAGACTGCTCTTAAAATGGCAAATATTTTCTGAGAAGAAATACATATATTTATAATAATTTTCCATTATTTCATGGAATAGATTGAACTCTGCTCTATTAAAATTGCTACCTTATGTAAACATAGTTTTCTTTAATGGAAGTTTTCTTTTCACTTCACAAAGTTCTATACCTTCCCTTTTGCTACACACAAGGACACTCAAACAGCTCTTTAGGAATGGTAGAATACAAATAATTTTACCAAGGAAGATTATATATGAAAAATAAAGCATATAATTCAATATTATATTGAGCAAACTTCAATATTATATTGAGCGATACATTGGAGCATCTAAATTGAGAAATGTAATGGCTAATGTCACCAGGCAAGAGATCCATCAGGACATGAGGTCTTGATCCAATTTTCAGTGAGCTTAGTGAGGCTATTAAGTATGGCACATGAACTTCAGTTGGTAATCTGAGTGAACTGGCAGTATACAGTGTATGAAGTACTATCTTGCCCAAGTACAAGGTGGAATAGACATATAAGGTGGATAGACACTAGATAATTAAAATAGCAACCCTTTAAGAACAAGATTATGCAGTTGCTGAAAAAGCACATAGGTAGCGACACTTTCTCACATTGCAGATTATATTACCCTTTTCAGGACTTCATTTCTGAACCAAATGGATCTCTGGTGGTGTCTAATCACCATTGTGCATTGGAGATATGTAGCTGCAGTAACACAGAACATAGAGCTGGTAATAAAGTCTCCTGTATATCTGTTTTTTTTAATAGAGATTCTGACAGGTATGAAGATAATGGCCACTGAATTGCACATTTTAGTCCATTTTTAGTCAATGTCAACCTAACAAAACTTTGAAGCAAAGTTGACTATCTACTCTTATAATTTTCTAGAGATGAAAGGTGGAGCTTAGGTGACTGGGAAAGCTAGATGGAAGTATGTTTGCCACAGTTTCATGCTGGTAGTGCAGGAGCTTTGCAACATCAGGTCCATAGCAGTGCTGAGTCTCTATGTGATCTGGGTGTGCAGGATCTGCAGAGATTTTGGAAGGACTAGTTCAGTAATGATGTTCTTCAACACTCCAAAAAGAGAAGCTCCCTTGGCAACTTTATTTCATAGCTACCAGAATTAAATGGCTTGCTCTCTAAGTGCTTCATCACCATATGGACATTCTGCTCCTTTGCTCAGTGTTATTTCCTGTTCATTTCAACTTTCATGATGCATTTTCTAGTTTACAGGTTTTTGGTTGACCTGCCTTTGTTTTCAGTTGACATTGCTTAGTTGCCAGTCTGTGACAGCAATGCTTTTCAGCCAGACCAAAATAGTACAGTTACCTGGGACCTCAGTGGAAGAAATTAAAATGAGTCTGTTTTACTGATACAGCCTACCTCCTATTTACATGGTGTTCAGTCACTGGTACAGTTGCTATGTCAACAGTTACTGGTACCTACCAAATAAGGCAGCACCGAGCTCCGAGACAGGAAAATAAGTGATTTGGAAGCTAATCTGTGGGTCTGAAGACCTAGCTTCATCCTCTGTCACGGATATGTTATAGATAAACCTTTGAGATTCCCTTCAGGAAAATTGTCTCAATTATTAAATTGGGGTGATATTGGAGGGTGTGTTAAAGTCCAAGATAGATAAATAATATTGTAATCTAAATAAGAAAAGATTTGTATCAATTATTGCTCTATGTCTCTTGTCAGACTGCAGTCATTTTTTTTCAAGCTTTATTGGCTTATAGAATTAGTATAATATTAATATACTCCAATAAATGAAAGAAATTTAAGTGGGATTTTGCAAAACCAACGAGCATATAGGGATACTGTACATGGTACAAGCAATACCCTCCATGTGTAGATTACTGACGACTCAGGAAAGCTCCAAGGAAAACCCACTATGGTTCACTGACAAAAAAGAGGCACATTTTCCTTATCCAGGTGCATAGCCATGTTTTTCTATTTTAGTCATAGTTCCTTCATAGTTCCAATTGTTCCCCTCCTTATGGTAATCTGGATACCAGCTCCATGCTCCTTAGTTGGTAAGCTTCCTATGTTAGAGCATCTTTGGAAGCACTGTTATGGGCAATGTTGATTTGTCCATGCGTATATGCAAGAAAGAGTAAACTCCTTCAGTGTTCTAAACTAGTTTATGTAAGAATCGTCTTTTTTTAGGCATACACAAAGTAACTCATCTCTCAATAGGTAACAGAGTTCTCCTTTTTTTTTGACAGAGCAGTTGATATGTGATAATGTAGAATGTGTAGGATTAGTTGTATGTCTGGGATTGCTTCAAAGCATAGGATTTCGAAGTAGTGATTTGGACTTCTTGTGCCTGAGGCTGTCATTACACAGAGCAAAATGATCTATACTAAGCAAATCATCCCTATCTTATTAAAAGAGAATTAGTAGCATAGTTGTCAATTAAAGGCAACATCATGCCTCTGGCTGATTTGCTAGTATGAGTTTGTTGTCTGAAACTAGACAAAATGTAAAAAGACATAATGGCATGGAGGTCTTCATCAGTGAGCAAATTAAGTTTAAGTCTATTTTTAATTAAGTGCATCTGTGAAGTAGAAAAAATACAAGTATTTTAAGGTAAAAAAAAATATATGTATAGCTTCTCTAAGTGGTAAAGTAAATCAGCATTCTTTTTATGTGTCCTCTTCAGACCATTTTCAAATTAACAACAATTATCTTCTGATCCCCTCTTCCAGTTCTGAGTGGAGTATATTTAATCATCAAGTGTCAGATCCATTTTTTTTCCTTTCTGTTTGATAAATTTCCTACTTAAGAATTCAGTTTCATATTTACAGTACATCATTCTAAAATAAGAAAGCCGAATGAAGGCTTTCGGAGTACAAAGCAAACTGTGTCATGTACAGCACCGTGGACCTGAATACAAAACAAGAGCTTAATGTCTTAATAGGATACAGGATGTACTTTGTGACATTTAATTTATACTAGCAATATTTTTAGCAGGTATATAGGAAAACGTCCAAACCTCAGATAAAGATTTGTCTAAGCCTAGTAAGAGAGCAAATCTTTTGTGTATCAAACACTGATGTAACTGTGACTCTGACCTGTATACACAAGGTAAACTCTTGTACTCTCAGGTGACCTTGTAGGTATTCTACCTACCTAAATTGGTTATTTTATGACAGTACCATAGGCTATCATGGCCTATGGAATTCAAAGAATAGATTTGGAGACTCTAGAGGCCCCTTCAAGTCTTGTTTCCATAAACCTCAGTCAACACTACACATCATTTATAAATTTCTATACGGAAAAGAGCCTATATGGTGAAGTCATCCTTTATGAGGCTAAACAAAATGTACAAAAGACAAGAAATTTTACTTTGCAGGAAATATTCACTAAAATTTTTGTTTTATTCGAATTCATCCTATCCTAATAAACAGAGTATCATAGTAAAGTACTGCATGGAAACTGGTTTTGTTTCTTAATCTGGAAATAATAGAACAAGTAACTTCTGGTCTGTAAAATGAGAATTTCTGAATCGTCCCTTTGTCCTGGGGAACCCAGAACTGCACACAGTACTCCATGTGCAACCTCACCAGGATGGAGCAGGATCTCCTCCTTCGACCTGCTGCCAACACTCCTCCTGATGCAGACCAGGATCCCATTGGCCTTCTTGGGCATGGGGACACACTGCTGGCTCATGAATAACTTGTTGTCAACCATGACTCCCAAATACCTCTCTATGGAGTTGCTTTCCAGCTGGTCAATCTCTAATCTGTACTGGTGTCTGAGGTTATTCCTCCCCTTCGCTTCACCCTGTTTGGTATCATCCACAAACTTGCTCAGGGTGTACTCTTTGCCCTTGTTCAGCTCATTGAATCATAGAATCCTTAAGGTTGGAAGGGACCTTCAGAGATCATCTAATCCAATCCCTCTGCACATACAGTGTCACTTAGATTGCGTGGCACAGGATTATGTCCAAGAGGATTTTGAAGATCTCCAGAGGAGACTCTTAAGAGAAACCTTATACATGATCCAACTTTAGAGAGGAGAAGAATTCAGTTCAAAGTCATACCTCTTCAGTCATCAAAGTCAGTTAATCATAAATCATATAAAGTGAAATTTATCATCTACCTGTAAATGTCTGCAGTGTAGACATGTATATCTGAGCTAGTCATGCTTTTTATAGCCAATAGAGAATAAAAGGCACTGCAAGAGCACTATTCATCTGACCTGCTTTAGACATCTATTTTAGGATGAGATAAATTGTGCCCTAGAAATGCTAGCTTTTCTCCATTCCCTATAAAGGCAGACTAAGGCAACTTAGTTAAATATAATTTAAACTGGGGTCAAATATAGTTAAATATAATTTAAATATATTATTAGTTAAATATAATTTAAATATATATTAGTTAAATATAATTTAAACTGGGGTCATTTAAACCCCAGTCAAAATGCACAGGAAATCAAGGTACTTATTCCCCATAACATGTTTGATTTTCTCATGTTGACTACTCATCTAAAAATTAATGTGACATCTTTAATTGGCTTAAGTTTTTGAGAAAAACTGAGTGAATTAAGTACTGACCACATGGGAACTCCATTGCCTGTTTACATATTTGCTATATGCATAGACATGCACACATATTCAGAATTACAGTTTTCTGGGCCTCTTACTGATTTGTGCTTTGGTTATGTAGCTGTATCATACAGAATCCCAGTCTAGCATATGTGCTAGCTAAAGGATCTAAGTTATGGGATAAAGACCACAGATCAAATCTACAGGTAAGAATCATCCTCTTGAAGTGAGATGCTAAACTTGAAACTGTGCCAGAAGACTAGCTTTTCCTTACAGTTCTGAAACTTTGATGAAGAGTCTACTCCTATAGGAGTTCATTAATGCCATCTGAATTTAATCAGTAGACTACATCTGTCAATCAGGTATATATAGCTAGTGGAATTATAGAAAGAAGAAACATTTTGGATCTGTATTGCAAGTATGAAGGTTTTCATTGCAGGAAAATATAAGTAGTCCTAAATCTTAGAAATGAGCTCTCAAATTCACAAAGATCACAAGTGGATCTATAATTCTGTGTCATGTATATATGTATCATATCCACACCATTTTGCGTATGTATCCATTAAGTGCATGCCTGTGAGGCTTACTAAACAGGAGCAGATCAGGGAAACAATCTAGAAGTCAATGGTTTTGATCTCCTTCATAATAATTTCCATTCGCTATTTTCTGAGCATTTGCTTTACTGTCTGTAGTTCTAATTAGATAGCAAGAGAGTATATTGGACTATCTTTTTGTTTTCTGTGTGTTCTCTTGATCAGTTGGCATTAACACACTATTGGAAGAATGGAAGTAGTAGTATGTGAATATCTATGATAATGGACTTCAAAGAAGTGCATATATAAAATTATTATGTTTATAGCTTAACACTTTCTGCAGTTGGATTGGATTTCTCTCTCTACTTTTCTTGATCTTCACCTCAGGGTCTCCTTGCCTTGTTTGTCTTTTCATCCATGCTTTATAGACTTTACACTGTTTTCCTTCACATTTTTTGCATTTACTTGATTTTCTCACTTAAATTAATATTGCTTTTCCCAGAATTCCTGAGATTGTTTTTCTAAGGATTACAGATTTCAAACTCTGGTGCTGGAGTGTGGTTGTCATCATTCTTCATTTTTCTCCCTGGCAAATGTCTTGGTCATTTTGATTACAGAGAATATCCAGTATGATATTTTATTTATATTACATTTTTAAATATGATTTCAATTTAAATTGTATTTGTATTTATTATGCTTTATTATCTAATATTTTGGGCTCTAGGAACGCCTTCTGCAGTTGCATAAGTGAATCTCACTTTACCTTAGACACTAAAGTAGTAAGTGTGATTGATACTAATGATACTAAGTGTGATTGATATTAATGGTAATAAAGATACCTCCTTTGGGAAGTTCTAGGAAAAAGCTGTACCATAAAAGAGCTGTACTCTTAGACAAAATAAAAGAGATAGATTGAAAGGATTTTAAGTACTTACTACACCTAAGCGATGTAGTATCTCACTGGCATTTGTCTTTATGCAAGTGGAACTCCATCCTTGACAATTAATTATATGGTCTAGTTTCCAGCTGTAGTGGTCAGAATATTTATTTCCAGGAGCTATGCCAGGAACTGTAGCATTTCAGTTCCTCTTCCAGAATAAGAGTTCGGAACAGACAACTGAAAAAAAATTCAATTGTGTTAAACGGCTAAGGACTGCTTAGGAATGTTCCATGACCTGAGCCAAGTGTCCTCTGCACATAACCTCCATTTATATACAAATCCACCCATCAACGTAGTATTTTGGGGTTTATTAATAAGGCAAGAAGTGAGAAAACTTAGAAGAAGATGTGATAATGTTCCAAAGTACCTGTAGAGTATACTTCAGTTAGTTCACAGAGTTATAAACATGACAAATATCACTAATTAGTGGGTTTTGTTATTTTATTGTTTTACATTATACACGAGAAAGAATCCTGATTTCAAAGCATAATGGGAATCTTTAAGGACTTCAAATGTTCTGTTTGATCCAGCTTGATTAATATGATTTCCCTTTCGCCACAATTAAATTTCTAAACAAAAGCATTGAAATTTACTGAAAGTACTGGAACAAAATATGTGTTAAATATCAGTTCTTTTTTTAGTTTTGGGTGCAGAAATTTGGTGAAGATTTTCAGCACAAAGAAAGAAAAGTTTTACACACAAGAAATGCATAAAATAAAACAATGATTAACCTGTGTATTTATTACTCATATAATATTTGGCTATCTTTTCACAATCATTTAGAACTAAATATATTTTTCTTAAAGCTTTTGTGGGAGAAGAAGGTAATGAAACTATAAAAATATAAAAATTTTTGTAACAATGCTTAAATACTTTATTTACCCTCATAAAGAAAAGTCTATTCATGATAGGGAGTTGCCCTTCTTTTACACATAAACACAATTTATTTGACTACTTTTCTGTACTTCATCAACAAATGAAATGATGAATATAGTTTCTATTAGTAAACACAAGAAATTGGTAGTTACAGCTTCTAGTAACCAGTTTGGTGGAGTGTTAATGATTACTATTTACAGGGTGTTTGCAAGATATTACTCTGATAAGAAGCATTTTCTCCAGAGTTAGTGAACAAAGTATGAATCTCTCTTTTCTTCCTTTAAAATATTATTGAAATTATATAACCAAACTTCAGTCAACCGCAAATTTCATGGCTTTTTTTGCTGTTGTAATTATATGTTGTATTTTTCTAGCAAATGCTTGTAGATAATTGCTGCATTTGTACTTCTACAGGTGGGTTGAAGAATGAAATACAGACTACTATTGCTGAACACAGTATAACGAAAGATACGAGCAATAAATTACTATGTTTGCTTCAAGCATGTAAAAGGAAACACTTTTCTCAATCATTTTGTTCATTCAGCACTTTTCCTGACGAAAAAAGATTTTTACACATTCAAAAGAACAGTCACTGATTTATTACATGAAGAATCTATAGTTATATGCTATTATGACCCTTTTCTCCCCTGAAATAGGATTGAGAATAGTACAATGGGGAAGGAAAAAAGTTTCCTTATTTTCTTATTTTTTAAAAATGTGTGTTTTATTTTTTGATCTTCTAGTTCACTGCCAGATTCCTGTTGTCAGAATGAGCAATGGCTTGCTGTTTCTGTAGCACCAGCTTGCTTTCTCAGCAAGTTCTCAAGCATCTACCTGCAGAATCGTATTATCAGAGGTCAGTGAAGAGCCTGCTCCTGACACTTTGTGTTATAACAAAGAGTCATCATTGTTGTAGCTGTAATTTTTATTAACATTACTCACCACCTGTAAATGCCAAGAGTAATTCAGGCCCAAGCCCTTTTCTCATTTTACTCCCTGCTACTACTTCTCTCAGATTCCTGCCAGCTTGCTTATCTCCAGTGTTTCTTTGAAATACTGACCTCCTAAATTAGAATGGCAAATGCTAGTGGATTTATTTAACATTGAAAGCCTTGTTGGCAGAGTCTTTTCACTTTATTCTGAACTAACTTCTGTGGTGGAAGTACAACTTAATGTGATATTGTTTTGCTCCTTCCTTTTTATCACAAGAAGTGCTTTTTTCCCATAAATTCTTTATTTCACTAATTGCCAATGTGATAACTTACTATACAGCATAATGAACATTATCTCAAACATTTGGTGTGCTTTTCTGCCTTGTGTTCAAAATATATTAAATGTAAGTTCTAAAAAAGAAAAGAAAGTTTTTATGTTGATATTTTCTTCAAGTCTTGCTTTGCTAACTTTATTTACACTCATAAAGGAATGGTGAGAAGGCTTCCAACTCAGAAGAGTATTCCTCAGATGCTATTACAGATTCTCTCTTTCCCTCATTGGAAGCATGTTCTAGCACTCTAAGTCTATCACAGGGTAAAATTCCTACTTTTCACTGGGTGACATATCTATATGGGTGCACTGGCTGCGCTTTCTCTTCAGTTGGTTCTGTCTTTTTGGTAACCTGGGGACATGCAGTAGCATGGCAGACAGCATGGCTATTAAGTGCAGTGATATAGAGGGTTTATTTACAAGAATAAGGCGACAGAAACAAGGTACTGCGTGCAGCTTTTAGAATCAGTCTGAATATCAGTAGACTTTATGTAAATGAGACATCAAAATGTTCAGTGTTAGCAGGTCATCAACTTTTCTCACCTATGATGAAAAATATTCAAAATAGAATGTCTAAATAGCTAATAAAAGGACAAAATAAAAAAGTGGTATAGGTTAGTCTACATAGTCTCTTTTATTTTAGTCACTTAGCTTTCTATGAAGAAATATGAATTTCAGTATTTTCATGATCGCAAATGTATAATTCAAAAAGACCAAACACAGATTTACACGAGAGAACCCAAATCATTCTAGAAATTAAAGCAGATTGCCCAGTTCAATTATAACAGCCAGTGGCTATCTCAGACATTTCACTATGCATGATTTTTGTTTTAAAATGTAGGTATTTTTTCTAGCTCCTTCATGGTTACTGTAGAAATTATGTAAATATGAAGGTTTCTACTCTTACAATTGAATGACTTCAGTCTTCTTTATTATAAATTACAATATAATGTAAGTTTTGACCAAGGAGGATTATGGTAATTATGGTAGTCATTTGAACACATTATGGTATAAACTTTCCTATGGCACAAAAATGTTTATTGAGGGCAGACAAAGCAATGATAAACACTCTGACTTTTCTCAGTATTATTTAACTATTCTAGTCACTAAAGCTATCTTGTTCCATTTCTGTAAATGCTACAGTATTTGACCTACCTTGACCGATACATTTTACAAGCTAGAGTCATCCATTAAAGTTGTGAAATGATTTTGCCAATACAGCTTGTAGAAAAAGCCAATAAATAAAAAATGGTTCTCCTATGGGCCGTGTTAGCATTTCTAGCCATGATTAATACAAGCAGTTGTCTCAGTTTGACTCTTCCACAAACTGATAACTAAACAGAAACAATGATGCTAATAGAGGGCAAACATCTAGCTTTTACATCCAAAATATTTTAATACATTCATATTGTTTTTTTAGAATACATAGGAAGGTAGGGGGACCAAATATTAGTGTCACTAACTGAAAATGCCAAATGCAGGGTATGCTGGTAGTCCATAATACAACAATTGCGATTTTTCTTTGCCAAATTTAATAAATAACTATAGTCTTTTGTAGTTTTTATTCCAGATGCTCTCTCTCTTCATCTGAGAAGCACTGCAAACAAAAAAAAAATAAAATAAGAACAAAACACAACACCTTTAATTTCAGTTTTTCCAAAATTAGTTTAACCATGACAATAATATTAATTATCCATAGAAAAGAAATATGAATAACACAAAACTCTATTGCCTAAACTACTCCAAGTAGTTGTGTCAATGTCATTTCTTTACATTTTGAAAAGTCTCCCACTAGTCTATCCGAGCCACAAAACTTCTTTAAAGGAGATCTTTCATTAGTATTCAGATGATGAGGTATTTGTAGGATTCTGCTAACTAGCATCCAGTTTCAGTTACACCTGTTATTAGAGAGAAATTCCTTTTTTTTTTTAATTTAGGATCATGCGAGAGAAATGGAATCCAATAATGAAAACAATCATCTCCAACAGAAGATCAGGACTATCCTCCGCTAAAAAATGATCTTCCTATTGTTAAATACAAACTATTCTGTCTTTCTAATCTGCAATTAACTTGTGCACTATTTCTATTATTTATAATTACCTGTATCATCAACTGCTCAGCAGATTAACAATACTGTTCTATCTAAGAATAATAATAATGGGAGTGCTTTTGTACTCATCAGATATTTAATGAGGTTATTAATACTTACATCTCATTACTTATGTTGAATCATAATTTAATTCTTAATTACTACATGTATTTATGTGTTTTATATATCTGTATATGTACACACAGATTATTGGAATTGTTTGTATCACAGAGGCTAGCAATAATGCATTTTAGACAAGAAAACAGTTACTGTGTCATTGCTTTTAGTAGAATTAATATATTATAGACATTTTGATCTTTTGGCTATTTATTAGAGAACTCTTTAATTGCATTTTTTTTCTAAATATAGTATTATAGAATCCACTTTAAAACACTGGAGTGGAAAAATTCCCACTGATTTTGATGTGTGTTATACCAGAGCATCAACCTTTTTTATCACTACATTTCTCTGTAATGAAGAAAAAGAACATCTTTTAATTCATCCACTAATGAAGGATGAAAAAGAACAGTGGACAGTAAGAAGTTACTTCTAGTGAACTTCTTTTAGGAGATGCAGAGGTTGTTAGATACATGGTTAAAAGAAACAGAGTTTGTGATACATTTTTTTTCCACTATGCTTTTCTAAAATGTGCTCTACATGCCCATTCAACAAAGTTAGGGAAAAGGTAAAGGAAGCACCTGGGAAAGTGGAGGATACTTCGATTCTGATCCAGCAAAATCCTTGAACAAGGAGTCTCTAGGCACGGATGTGAATCCTCCCATTCAAGTCCGTGGGCATCTCCACCCCATGGGGAGCAGCCATCTGCACCTCTCCGTGGTGGGTTGTAGAGGGTAGGAATTTAACAATGGGCTCATGACAAGGGTTGGGCCAATATCTGCTTACACTCTGCTTTCTACGATTTCTAAATTTTGGCTTTCTAAACTTGAAGACACAATCCCACCTCTCACAACATTGTGTTGAGCCACTGAAGGACTGTAATGTTATGCTATGAAATTGAAGAGCTAATTTGCGATAGGATTTAAATTCACTAAACTTCAGCCTTCTGGCATCTAGCTCGTTAGTCTAGTTGGAGTTTCTGTCTCAGGAGAGAAACTCTTCTGTAGGGGCTATTATCTGTAATTACCTTGGTTTTGAGTGTGGTCTGTTACCCTTTGAGGTCCCATAATTCTCACCAAAAATTATATAAGGAGCTTAGAGAACTAGTTTACTAGAATATTATTTTAATTTGGCAAATAACTAAAATTAGCAGAGATGGTGAAACTAAGTATAAATTTATATAGCTTAAACAGGTGTTCTCCTGACCCAACTGGACTTGCTCAACAGAAGAAAAAATGCAGCTAAGAAATGAATAAGCTGCTATGGGGATTTAATGAAATCCACATATGTATGGTATGTGTATTGGGCACAAAGGGTGGGGTTTGGCAAGGGGGAGTGGTCCGCAGTGGTGGTGATGGGAGTCATGAGCAGCCCTGTGCTAGTGGTTCTAGCTAGTGGCATAGAATCACAGAATCATAGAATGCTTAAGGTTGGAAGGACCTCTAGAGGTCATGTTGTCCAATCCCCTACACCCACAGGGACACCTAGATCACATGGCACAGGGCTGCATCCAAGCGAGTTATAAAGATCTCCACAGAAGGAGACTCCACAACCTCTCTGGGCAGCCTGTTCCAGGGCTCTGTCACACACACTGTTAAGAAATTTTTTCTTAAGTTCCCGTTGAACTTTCAGCATAAACCTGGGGCTGCCCTAGAGGTGCTACAGACCAAGGCAGCTCTAGTGCCTCTACTCAGAGACGCTTAAGACAGGGCAGTAGCTTTTGGGAATGGGAAATTTGAAGGGAGACTGATGCAAGAGTGACAGAAGAGGTATGTTATGCATGGAGTGATAGGGACAGGCTGTTCCCTATTGACCTCAGACTCCTGAGTCCCTCTGATGAAGGGTGGTAAAATCAAGAGGATGAGAGACTAGAGCTGTTGGATTGATGCTGAGACTGCGGTAATTACGAGGAAAGGTGTTTCCCTACGTATTTATTTCTGGCCTTTCTTTCCTTCCTTCCTTCTTCTTTCTTCTCTTCCTTTCTCAAAACCTGAATCATTAATTAAAATTTTGTTTGAATTGACAATAAAGATCAAGTGATATTTCTTGAGTCGAGACTGTACATGCACAATTCCAAATGATCATTCAAATGAATGTTTTTCTTTCCATACATAAACTGAATACCTCATATTTATTAAAAGTAAATATCATCAAATGTATAAGAAATATTGTATTTGTTGGGTAAGATTAATTTATGAGGGAACTTACCTAAAATTGTAGTGTAGTAGCTTAAGGATGTGAGAAGATAAATATCACTTAGAGCAGAAATGAGACATTCAGTAAAAGATAAAATTTATAAACCAGAAACTTAAGTCTTAACAGAGTGTTTTCTATTTCAGTTAGACGAATTATAACAAGTATATGAATGAAGAACAATTTTCTATTAAATATGGTGTATTGTAAGCAATCTAACAAAATTCCCTATAAGTGATACTGTCCACGATTAGATTGCTTTCCAGACAATTTAAGGGACAGCATTACATAAAATATATGGAAAGCACTGTCACAAATAATTGTAACAATAACTAATATTCAGAATCAAATATGTGATAGATAAGGCTTTGAATAATAATGTAGATTATGAGATACTTTTGATTTGCGATTTTATAGAAAATGGAAAGGAAACTAACAAGCAGAGCAAAATTTGCCACAAAATTCAAAAGTAGAAGGCACTGAGGTTGAGATCCTCAGCCTTTGGAATACAAAGTCATTGCACAGGCATAAGTGGCCAAAGGATACAGATTTTCAGTTTTTTCAGACATGTAAAATTACAAAGACTGAGGCTTGTTGAAACTGATGTTGATAGTTCAGCATATGTAATTCTATTGTGTGTTATAATTCAACACACTTAATCTACCCTGCAAGTGTACATCTGTGCTGCTCCACTCCAAAAAACTCTTACTTTTGACTCCTGCTGTCAATCAGCCCTGAAATTTGGAATAGGAGTCTTAACTGCAGTTAAATATAATCCCAATTAGCACACAAAATTCCCAAGTCAATATCTTTAGGTAAGAATTGTGTGATGGAAGTTTCAAGAATTCTGCTTCAGGATGGAAAGTTATGATCAGTTACCTGCCACAGACAGTCTTCAGGAAGAACTGAGCAAAGAATGACAGATATGCTGTTTTCTAATTGTGTTGCCTACATAATGTGAATTTCTGTACTATTTTTTTTCTGAGGCTTTGTAACATCTAATAACCAGTTTTGGAGTTTAAAACCTGCAGTGGTAGAAATTATGAAAAAGCTTTATTCTTGTTTTCTTAATGGTGGAATTGTTATAGAATTAATGTTCTTCTAATAACATGCCTAAAAAATAGGAACATTTATTCTTATTAATCTAACTCAACCAATACTTCTCAAATTAGGAAGTGGTGAAGGGAGTGATGACAGAGAAAAACAGGATATTTTTTCACTGTAAAACCTGCACATTTCTATTCGATATGTTTTTCAATGCCGAAGGACAGCTTTCTGGGATGCTACTGTCATGCTCTATTTTCTGAGGATAATGAGGTCCAAGTGGAAAATGCTGAAGAAAAGTGCAATAGGCTATACTGCCTTCCAGCAAGCTTCCAGTGTGAAGTGACTTGATTGCTTGTCTCTTAAGAGCCTGAGAATCATTACTTGCTTGACCCTTTGAAAGAGTGAAGCAGTGAGTCCTTCCATTGCTAATGCTGTAACTAAATTTCTTTTTAAAAGATATTATTGGTTTCTGTTCCATTCTAATTATGTATCATAAATGCCAGATGTTCTGGGTGCACAAAGTGGCATTGATTGAGGGAGGGAAACAAAGTTGCTTCAGTAACTTAATTGTGCATTCCTATTTAGCAGCCATCCTTGGGATTTCAAAAGTATTGTAAATTAGAACTGCTTGGCACCAGAATACTGTAGCACAAAAGTTATCTTTAAAGGAATTTTCATTAAAGTTGCTGATGTAATTCCTTATTTAATCATGTGTCTGGATTTGATTATGATTCAGAGCATGAGCAGTGCAGCAATTAATCCCCTTACATTTTTATGGTTTTTTTTTGTATTTTTTTTACCCCCCACCTTTATTTTTTTATCAGTTTTCCTTTTCTGCGTTTGGACTGGATATCCTGATAGATTCCTTTGAGTAATTGTATTCATTATTGTCATTAATACTGAAGAAACTTATGCAGCAATTGCAGTGGAATTCTCTGCATACAAGTTCATAAAATAGTGTGTTAAAGTATGTTTGCACCTTGTTTTGTTGTATCTTTGTATCTAGTGCTACTATCTGATA
The DNA here is from genome assembly GCA_032353885.1 of Nothura maculosa. Lineage (NCBI taxonomy): Eukaryota > Metazoa > Chordata > Aves > Tinamiformes > Tinamidae > Nothura > Nothura maculosa. The sequence goes on along the minus strand of JAUBOD010000400.1, from coordinate 180,283 downwards.
TTTTCCTTTTGAAATGGCTGCACATTCAATAGCACATTAGCCAGCTAGTATTTCCTGAGCATCTTGTGGCAGATGAAAGAAGATTATACAAATACCAGATATTATTAATCAGATTGAGATGTCCTAGAAGATCTAATCACTAGTAAATTTCAGCTCTTGCTCCCAAAGAAATTCAAGACTTAAATTGAGCTAGCAACTCCATCTTTCATTTTATAATACACTTTAAAAGTCAACAGGGAATATTACTCCCTGACTATATATTAATGACTAGGAATCTTAGTCATATTCCCTAAAGTTTGTATTATGTAGAATGTAATGGAGTGATTATTTAAAGTGTTATGGTACTTTCTTTTAATCAGCACATCTTTTATTTTATTATTATTATTAATTGCCTTTGAAATTGATCAGATGTGTAATTTAATAATAATTCAAATGAAATACATGTTTAGCATGTAAGAATTCCAGCTCCTTGTTTGGATGCAAATGTATAAAAAAACTACGAAATAAAAATTTCTTTTAAAATATGTAAAGCCTTAGGGTTCAGTTTGGGTAGGGAATCTCATGAAAATAGTCTATTAAATTTAAGAATTTGTAAACCACCAATTACTTGCATATATGTGTCTCTCAATATACCTCATAAGAGAAACTATACAGTGAAGTGCACGATTCATTCCCAACCAAGTAAAAGTAAACATTTCCTGCTGCCAAAATTATATTTTATATTATATTTTTTCTTTAAATCCAATTCCTACATAACCTATACTCAAACCTATTCTTTCTGATTTAAGGCAAGTTTGTACTTTCCTAAAAGAAGAACTTTCCTGCAGACTTCCTGGAGCACCTCTAGAAGTCATTAAAGCAGCCTACTTCTAGTTACATTAAAATTACTACTTTAACTTAATTATTTTGATGTGGAAATTCCTGGTCAAAAAATGTTTCATGAAGGAAGAAAGGCATTTGGCTATTAATTAGACAGTAGAAGTATGCACATAGCTGTTTAGCTTCTCTTACTCCTCCAAAAAGTGATATTTAGTTGGCTTTGGAAGTGATGATTTGGGATACTTATAAACTATAACTAATTAGGTTTACTTGTTCCTAGAAAAATCTAAAATAAAATCTAAAATAAAAGCTGCAGAGAGTAAAATGCGAATGATCTGGAGAACTGAAAGGTAAAGAGTAGCTCTTCACTGTAAGAATATTGGTTTGCATTGACTATTTCCAGATTTCAAAGGAAACTGTCAAATGTTTCCTATTTGAGCTATTGCACTTTCCTATTCTATACATGATTAAATATATACTCATGTGCTCTCCAGTAGGTATACAGAAGAGATACCGCTGTCACTAGGTTGCTTTATATTTGCTTTATATTTACTGATTACTGATTCCCATTTTGTCTTTGGAAGGAGAGGATACTGGCTATTTGCCTTTTTACAAAAAAACAAAGCAAACAAACAAAAAAAGAAACAGAAAAAGCCTTCTATTAGTACCATTTACTCCTCCATATCCTAGTAAAAATATTTTTTGTCTTATCTCTTTTCAATCTAATAACTAAACACAGTAGTAAATTATGCAAATTATATTGCTATCAGGAATCGGAGAGAATCATTTAGAACAATAGTTTGATGAGTTTACAAAGCTTTACGACCCTTCTCCCACTGGACCTTTAGAGATTTGTAACTCTAAAAACGTGTTCTCTGTATCTAGAATTTTGCTTCTGAATACCTCATGCTTTATACGCTTTTCAACAACATTTTTTTCCTCTATTTTCTTAACTGATAACGGATCTGTTATCTGTTTTAGCAGTTCTTTGCTGCTCGTTCTATGAGTGCTCCCTGACGTGTTCTGTTTCATATGCTCTATTCTCTCTACTTTTCCTTCCTGTGCTTTCCTGCTATATTTTTTTTTTAATTTCCTGCCTTTTTACCCCTGTGAGGAACTTTACCTGAAATCTGGCATGGTACTAATCTAGTGATAGTGTTGCTCACTTGAGAGCAGCTTGGATTCTCTTACAAAGGAATGTGATTCCAAACTCTTTGGCTGTGAGTAATAGCTGAACAAAACAAGTATCTTCATTTAATATGCAAGAAGTAGGAAGAAGTAGGCAGAGTATGACAATTTAATGTACAGCTTGCACTAAAAATACATCTCGTTTTGCAAATGCAAATGTCTTTTAAAACAAATGGACATCAAGATGGATATGTGAAAAGCTATGTGTTCGTTTTGATTCTTTTGAAACAAATATTATGGTTTATTGCCTTTATTTTGATGTATTTTTAAGAAGAACTTGACCTTGCAAGTTGCCTGTAGCAGCAAATTCCTGGTCTCATGTAGAGATACATTAACCTTAGTGAGTCTCTGCTTGGCAGAAGTCTACCCACTTGATTTAGTGCAAAAAGGCTCTGCATCATAAAATCCTCAAGTCCAGATTTGTGGTTTTTACTTTCTTTAATAAGAACCAAGCATATAAATTGCACTGAATAAATAATAATGTCAATATGTGTGGAGGATTTTTGTGAACAAATCCTGACTTTCCATTTTTAAAAATGTCGCATCTGGCACAATGATATCGATCATAAAAGTTTGAGTAAACATACTACTCTGTGCAAACTCTGTTTGTGAGAGTAGATTGTTTTCATATACTGTTCTCCACTTTGCCAAATATTCTCCCTTTCTCTATTAAACAAGCATTCTTTTTTTTCATCCTTATCTCTTTAGTATCACGCAGATAGGTAAAATAAATCTCAGATATTCCTCTATTACATCTTATTTACATCCATTCTTGATAGATTTCTCATGGATTTCAGAACTCGCAATGTAGTGAAAATGATAAATCATAAGGTAAGAAACTGGCACAGATAAAGACAAAATTATAAAGAAAAGAAAAATAGAGGAAAAAAAAGGTTGGAAAGGAGACAGAGAATTTAGTTACAGATCTTAAAAGATAAATAAGTGGGGAAAACACATCCAAATAACAATACAGTAAATAAACTAAGAATTCAAAGAAAATTATTTATTTATAATAAATTTATAATAAATTTATAATAAATTTATTTATTTTTTATAAAGAAAATTTTTAAATATATTAATTTTTTTTAAAAGTTATCCAAAACCAGATAACTGCTACTGTGAAGAGAAGATTAAACTGTGCTTGTCCAAAATAATCATTTGCCATTTTTCTACTAAATTCCTACTGATGCACCTTTTTTTTTCAGATGGCAAAAGTTCCACAGGAACTTCAGGAAGCATTTCCTCACTGTGAGGGTGACAGAGCACTGGAACAGGCTGCCCAGAG
>JAUBOD010000400.1:165114-176008 GCA_032353885.1 Nothura maculosa | reverse complement strand
CAGGGGGGTTGGACTAGATGACCTCTAAGGTCCCTTCCAACCTTACACATTCTATGATTCTATGATTCTATGAAAAAAAAAGTTTTATATTTTTTCCTTGGGAGCTGTTCTACTTTATGGAAACTTTCTTAAAATCAGGGATTTTTGACTTCAGAGTATTTCATAGGTTATTTTAATCCCTATTATAGTTTCATTCCTTAGTATTTTACAGGTACTAGTCAAAAATTCCCAGTGAAAATGCACGTTACTTCTAGTCTCTTGCTAAAATAGAAATGGCAATACCAGCTCAGATAAAAAGTATTATAGTCTAGTATCTTGCATCTGATGGGAACCAATAGCAGATATCTATAGAGGAATATAAGAAAAGAACAAGTGTAGAGCACATAAGGAGGATGAAATGAACTGCCTCATGTCAATTTTGAGATTTTAATAACTTTTACTGGATTTCAACAAATATTTCTGTGAATTATTAGACTAATGTACACCTCATTTAATATGCTTATAATTGGTGCAGAATCTGGTTCAGGTGATACTAAGACTTTTCTTGCTCAAACATCTGTAGGTAGCTTAAAAGAATTTAGATAATGATGTATCTGTAGGTTGGTCCGAAAAATAAAAAAAAACACTTAATTTTCCTTCTTAGATAAGACAGCTTGCAGTATTTCTATCTTGTCTCTGTTTAGTCCTCTGAACTAAAGTTAAGTTAAATTATCAATGTTCTTCTGTCTAAAATCTGGTTGACATTTAAATACAACCCTTTATTAGGTCATGAATAACAATCTGGGAACCACAATTTTCATATTACAAGAAAATTGTTTTGACATTCTTCTGGTCCATTTAATCCTATTTATTCAAAACCTGTCAAACTTCTTTTAAATACTATAATTTCAATATTTGTTCTTTTTTTTTGCTGAGAAATCTGCATGTTTTTTACAAAAATAAATCCCAAGCCATTCTTCTCTAGGGACTATTGATAATTTTAAAAAAGGCAATTGCCTCCTTAACCTCATCCTGTGAAATCTGATTTAAAAGAGCAGAATCCTTAACTAGAACTCCAGGGAGCTGGATGTTATCCAAACAAGTCTTAATGTGGGCACCATCAATATTTATTCTATTAAAAACTTACTGCAGATAGCATAACAAGGGTTACATATTTAGGTTTTGGGACTAATAATATTGCATTATTATTGCTTACTATTTTATCTTAAGAACTAACCTACTTGCGTTAAAATTTAATATATAGTGACAGAATTTGGAGATGTATGATCTTGTCTTCTAAGCATGTGCTTCAAACATCTTTTATTCCAGTGAAGTATCCCTAAAAATGGCTGCAACACTTGTCTACCTCCTTTGCAAATCACATGAATCCCACTGACAGCATCAAATGCAAACGATATATTGCATTTCTTTTCTCCATATGTGCCTAGCACTGATATTACTATCATAGAATCCTTGATCAGTAGATATGGCTAGGTTTATAGAAGCTGTGCTACTGAAAATGTGAAAAATGTATACTGTCATTTTGCTAGAATTCTTTCCAGAAAAAAATTCCTGCTGACATTGACCATGAAGTCACTTCTATATGTGAAGTTTACAAAGTATAAGTTTACACAGCATTTGATATATGTGCAGCCTTTTAAAAATTTGTAAAAACAGACTCTATTTTTGTAATTGTTATGACACAGGAGAACGAAGGTAGGTGTTCCAATTTGTTTTGAGATTAGTAGAATTATTAGATCTTTTCGTCCTGCAATATTTTGTTATTAAGTTCAGACAGTGAAAATGATAGCAGTATCTGGATTTATTTTTAGCTTTAAAGTCTTGACGATTAAAAAAATTAAACAAAACAAAAGGAAAAAGCATGGTTAATTCCTACACTGAATTGCAGTATTTATTTTCTTGATAATTTATACACACACATATATATGTATATATATATGTATATATGTGTGTATATATATATATACACATAGACATATATATATTATTATCTCTATGTCTCTAATTATTGGACATAGATGCAACATAGTGCAAGTATGTTGAAATTAACCTAAATTAAATTGTTCCATCAGTCACAGCTCCACTGAAGATCAAATTCCTTGAATAAAAGTAGAACAGATTTAAAAGATGTTAAAAAATGTGCTTGTGGAAGGTCTTCTGTCACTAACTGGCATAATTTTAGGAGAGAAGAAGCTGAAGTGGGAACTGATGTGAGGAACTGGAATATCAGTGAGAAAGTTTTATCCATGTACAATGCACACCATACTTTGATGCATTAGCCCTTTAAAATTTTTTGATTTTTTTTTGAAGGAGAATTTAATTTCTGTTACCATTATCAGTATTATTCTTACAGAGAATATATCCCTAGATAAATTGTATTTTCTATGCATTTAACTAATGTTCTTAAATGCATTTTATTCCTTTACATATATCCCCCTCCACTGTGCTTGCAACTTCTCTCAGTTGTCACTTGTAAGTGATTAATATGCCTTCTACCCTCTTCTCTCAGAACATGAATAGAAATGTTAAATAAGAATGAATGTAATATGAATTTTTGAGATCCAAGAGAGCTCATTTAAAACAATGTACCATTCAAAATCACTTTACATTAAACTGTCTTGAGCCACTACTCATTTCATATGACAATATGTTACTCCAGACTCCTTTAGTTTAATTCTATAAACTCAATTTTGTGACACATTGTGTCAAAAGCTCTACAAAATTGAAGTTATACTGGACTGATTTTGTTCCCTTTGTTAACGGATAATTCTACTTGAAGTCATTTGAACTTACCTTACATTTTATTGTACTTCAAAAGTTTGCACTGGTTATTTTTAATGACTTTACTGTTAACTTTTGAGTGCTCATAAATCTCTCGTAATATTTGTTTTGGTATTTTATTAGTAAATGAATTCCTCAATCTTTTTGTCCTATTCTCCTCCTGACTGATGCTCTCTTGCTGTTGCATTGATTTTATAATGGTGTTTGCCTTGTTATTAAACCTACTGCAAAACAGAGCAGAATGCAGAGCAAACTGCACAGCTTCACGGAGTTCAGCAGGAAGTGTTGACAATAATGGTATTATAAAAATAAAGAGCCTGAATGTTTGTACTGAGAAACAGAGTGCTTTCTGACCAGGTCATTGGGATTTTTACATTTTGATCAGTGCAGTAGTGCAGATGTATATATGCATCCTGTCAGTAGGAAAGTCTGAGAATAAGCTGTGTACAATATGATGGAAAAGGAGAGATGTGTTCTATTTCAAAGACTCGTTACGCTAAAAGATGCTACTTAGCAAAATCTTCAAGGGAATATCTTGTACATAAACTACAAATAGAATTTGTGCATTAGACTTGAGTGATCCTGAATTGCTGCAAACAGAAAGCATGTTCTCTTACTTCTGTTCATCTCAACATTTCTCTTCTAACACTGTACCTGAGTCTAGAACAACCTCTCTGTGTTCTGGGCCTGTTTAGAGAATGATGGGGGAAAGACAAGAATTTTATTGTCAAGCTTGGCTTTAAATTTTCAACACTCCTGAAAGTTCATCTATGTTTCTAGTTGATGAGTATTTTAATTTTGTGTTCTTCAAAGACCTTGAGAAACTACTGAGACTAGGGAGTTTAATAATTTCAATTTCATTTTAATGAGATACTGCTGTCCTGAGAAGCTGTGGAGATAAGGAGAGAAATAGCTACAAAATAAATGAGAAAAAGCAGAGATGTAACAGAACAAGGAGATACAAGACTTTTCAAAAGAAAGGCTCTGGGAATATGCTGTGGGAAATGAAATAAGAAATAGTCAAAAGGAAAGATCTCATCTATATATTCTACTTTTCTATTTTTGAAAATCAATGATAGTCATAAAAGAGCTGCTTTGGGATCACCATCTGGTTCTGAGACAGATTATGCTGTTGCAAAGTGAAATGCTTTTCAGCAGAGCTGAGTGTATGATTTAAAAATATGCTGAGCTGTTGTTGAATCACTCTTCAAAGTGAAAGTCATATCAGAAATAGAAAGTAGGCTGTGCAATATTTTATTTTCCAAGTATTGGGCCAAGGAACTTTCACAAGACTTCTTAATTTGTTTATGATGAGCCTAGTGCTCTAAACGTCAAATTATCGTAAACCAGTTTATTGAGGAAAGCTGTGGTATCTTAACTTATATCCCAGCTCTTCAAAATCAAGGCCAGGCAGCATGATACTTACATTGATTTTGGTTTTGATTTTTGAAATGTTTGTTTTGCCCTGCCTGGAACATTGACTGACCTCTTTGCAAGTTGCAGTATTATTCTGAGGTTGACAGTGCTTTTGGGTTTATGTCCACCATCTTCTAATGACAAAAACTAATACCTCAAAACTTTTCCAATTTCCAAACTACATTTCACCTGACAGTGTCACAGTTTTGCAATAAATTTAGGAGAAAAATAAGAAAATAAGTATTAAAATAGGCATAATTCCCTCTTATGCACTTAAAAATATCTCAGACTTAAAAAATAGACTTCAAATATGATTTCTGAGTTGATGTCTCCCACACATATAGTAAAATAATTTTCTAATCTAAAGTGCTTACATCAGTTTTCAGGGTGTGTAAGGGGAAATACACGGAGATGTGTGGTCCTTATTAATTACTTACAGTAATAATTAAAATCATTTTCAAGACTACTGTACCTAGTTAGATATTAACGCAAAATTTTCTTTTGACCCCATACAGATTCCTTCTGCTTGGTCTAATGCCCTAGAAGAGAATGTGTTCTCACAAAGTCAAGTTCTCTCTTGTAGATCATTTTTAATGCTCAATTTAAAAAGAGGAAATTGTCAAACAAAAATACTTCTTCAGCATGTATAATTTGATGAGAAGCGTAAATGTTAAAGCTTTGAGGGTGGATTATTTTATTTTCAACATGAAATTCTGTTGAAAATATCCACCAGTTGGTGGAAAATTTTCTATGCTAGAGGCAAAATATTTGTTTTTTTTTTTAATGAATCTGCTGGCTAAGTCAAATCTGGTAGAGATAATTTAGTAAGCAAGATAGAGGGAAAAGGGAAACTGCTTAATTGTCTTTTCATTTTGATTGCAGCACTGCAACAAGAGGCCCTCCAGCACACATCATCCTGTCTCCCTAGGAAGTACAGCTGTGAATGAGGCTCCTAGATCCAACTGGAACTAAGCTGTGAACAGGAGGAGAATGTAAGAGTTACTTTGCCCTGGCTTAGTTTTCTGATCTTCAGCTTCTGTTGTCTGACTCTCTATTGCTCTGGAGAATCCAATTCTCTTTAATTTGCCAGGCTTCCTAGGAACTTTAAAAGCTTCTCTCCAGTTGCTGCAGCTGGGCTGTGGGTTTCTGTATTGTGATGATTTCATAGAATCATAGAATGCGTCAGGTTGGAAGGGACCTCAGAGGTCATCTAGTCCAACGCCCCTGCACACGCAGGGTCACCTAGAGCACATGGCACAGGGCTGCATCCAAGTGAGTTTTAAAGATCTCCAAAGGAGACTCCACAACCGCTCTGGGCAGCCTGTTCCAAGTGAGCCAAATAAATTATTTGTCTGTAATCTGATTTATTGATGCATGGAGTCATCCAAACTGCATATTTTATGTTTACCACTGATGTTTCTTATTGTCCAATAGCAGTCATACTAAATTGAACAAAGATTATTTTTAAATTCTGTTAGATAGTTCTTGACTTAAATGAAATATCACCGTATGTTCTAAAAGAGCATGGATTATGAACATACCCTCTTAGATTGAGAAGATGCAACTTCTGGGCTTTATAAGATACTTCTTTGATATTAATAATTATAAAAAAATCTAAGATCAACCCTTACAGATATTCTAAGAAAAGGAAATAGTTTTAAGCATGATAAATTTATAAAAAGTAATGTAGTGAGTTATTATAAAGAGAAAAGTATTAATGTAAATATATTGTTGAATTGTTGTACACTGATATAAGATGTTTCTTGTCATCTCCTCTGGAAGTACACCAGAATGGAGATAGAAGTAGTATAGTAGGCTATATTAGTATAGATAGTAGAAAAAGTGATTTAATTCCATATTTAAAGTAATTTTTGAAGTCTGACTCAGACTTACAAAATGAATTCTGAAAGAAAATAGAAGGAATAATTTCTATGTCTTACAGCCTCCCTGAATCATCATATTTATTTACTTTTAAACTTCTTGCTATACAAGGATTATGAAAATTTTATTCTTTTTCTCTCTTTCAAATACCTTATTTTCACTTACTAAATTGCTACTTAAGGAAATATATGCAGAATTTTTCATCTTTAAAAATACTGGAAAAGAGAGAATCTTCAAATCCTTTAGAAACTCTTTGCCTTCTCTTTTTTCTATCTTTTCTGCTCATAGGGTTTAAAACTTGCAATAAAATGCACTGAGAACTGACCTATGACAATAAAGGATATCTTTCCATATCTAGCATAGATAAAACATTGGAGATGCTTTATCGCATTATTCACAAAGGAAGATAATAATACCTTTTTTTGTTTTAATGCATATTTTCTGTCGTCAACACTGGCTTCTCAGTCTCTGAGTTGGTGATCCATTGTTTCAGATAACATTCTTGCTCTCCACAAAGACTTTCCAAAAGAGGAATTGGAGCTATATCTGTACTTCAAAGCAATTTGGATTCCTTCTCACCAAAATTGGCTGCTTGCTAGATGAACTAAATTGTATATGCTCTGTGGAAGAAAAGAATTCAGTCTCACTTCTGATTTAGCAGAATTTTGTTAGTTTAAACACACTATTCTTCAAATGCTTTTACCTGGCCAGAAAACAGAAAGGAAACAAAGGGGAAAAATGAATACCTTTTTTTTGTAATTATGATTACATATACATATATTTATGTTCACAGGGATGTATTTACGTTCCCGTGAAAAGGAAATATGTTCTTTACATGGGCAAAGCAAGGGTTAGTAAAAAAAATTAGTCACTGCATACTTGCTAAAAATAAAAATGATTCTTAAACACGAAGATACTGTCCCTGTTCTGCCTCAAATTCTTAGAGCAAAAGGGTTCTGAATAGCTCAAATGGAGCCAAATCAAGCATGCAAATAACTTCAGTGGGTTTGCATTTACTTTGATGTCTGCAGAGTTGAGAAAGTCTTGAGAGACATAATGAATGCCATGAAAAAGCATGGTAGGCATATGCTAGTCAAACTATGAAGCACTTTGCAGGTTTTTTTTTTTTTTTCCAACACAATGCTTAAAACAGAATAGCTTTTCTTTCTGCCCTTATTTTTATACTTCAGTTTGAGACCTTGCAAATGCGCATACGGAGAGCTCCTAGCCTTTTTCTGTCTTACAGATTTCCATGTAGTTACTAATAACCTTTTTGATCAACACTGTTGTGAGGCACAGGACCTCAATTGCTCCTTAAACAGGGAAGCTAAAACAAAAGCTTAAAATAATCACTCCCTTAAACTGTAATATGTTTTATTTAAAGATTTTCTTTCACACTGAAGATTCCAAAATGCTAGTTTCATTACATATCTTTGGAGAACGATAACATTTTTTGACAGTAAACTCACCAAAAAATAATGTATAAAGAAGTTTAGTGCCTTGGAGCTGAAAATGCATATATTCAGACTGGAAAAAAACAATATATTTTTTTAATAGTGAGGAGAATTAACCAATTATATTTGATTGTAGCCTCCATCAAAGACTGGAATACAGATAAGTGTTTATTTGTAAAGATAGCAGTAGACATATTCTTTCCATTTGTTTTCTGAGTCTGTAAGGAAGGTGACTGACTGAATATTGAGACACAGAATAGATGATGATAAAGAGCTTAGTTAGAGGTAATGTGCCCTACCTTGGACTATAAACATCCAATTTAGGTTTAGTACAAGGTCATATTAGTACCCTAATGGAGTTTATATGATCAAAATTAGCTGATGTTTAGCCTGCTTGGCAAATGAACAGAAAGAATATTTAACTGCCCATATACATATACCTTAGGAGAAATGCTGTAACAAAAAAGAAGATGTCATAGATGACGCACTGGAATAAGTGGATGATGATCTTCAAGTGGGCTATTTAGTAGTTCGGCTACTCTTTTAACCTTAAAAACTATTACTCTAAGGGCAAAGAAATGAAAAATGGGAGAGCAAAAATTATGACAAATTAATTAAATGTTACTATTTAATTGGCTGTGTTTGCTGTTTATTACACACTATTTTGGGGAGAATAGAAAAGAGCAGCTTTTGTGTGCAAGCACTGCTTACAGACATAGAGGCAGTCCTTTTTTAGTTTTGTTTTTCTCTGATCTAATATATATTTAGGTAGAATATGCAAAATGGAACAAATTCATGGTAAACTTTTGACAGTCTCTTTCCCATTTTAAGCACTCACATTGTTGTTGCCACAATTTGTCTGAAAGATAGGACAGTTAAGCTTGAATACTTTAAGGTAAAAGAAGTTAAACTGAGTTATATACTGAAGAAGCTTTCAGTGGTGAGCTGAGTGGAAAAAGATAACTGGACAAACAGTAACCCTCATCTGTGTTTTATAACAAAGACATAAAAATATGTCAATGAAAAATGAAAGACTAATTTCTAAAATTCAAGAATGTGAATCCTTATTGAAAAGGGACATTTCCAATGACCAGGAATGAGGTACCTAAAGGGCTCTCGGGCTGTCCATGTATTTATAGGATACGATTGACTTATACTAATTCTTTCACGTCAAAGGACTTTTGGCTAGTGTATTCACCTTTTCTCCCTGTCAGGATGCAGCCTTCAGGACTGTTATGTTGACGGTCTGAGTAGGAGAAGAAATCAGGAAGGTGCCTACCAGGATTAGATAAGTCGCTAGTGGTTAGCAAATAAATATGGCTACATGTGGAAGGTCAGGTTGAGCTGGGAAAGGAGTATATCCATCACACAGGCAGATATATGGGATACAGTTTGTAAAAATTGTATAAAGAGTTCTCCTCTGATATATTCTTTCTCTTTTATTTTTCAAACTTAATACTGTTCATAGTGAAAGTTAGAGTTTCACTATTGACATTTCTGTTATTTTAAATCGTGGAGGTACTTCATATAAAATAGTAGCTTCTCTGTGGCGAATGCTAGCTGTACCATATTTGTATATAACCCTGTTATTTGTATCATCTATCTCGTAACTAATGTTTGCATTTTGTTACACATTTAGTTTTAATTCATTTTTCTAATGATTGAAAACAAAAAGTGTAGTTATTCTATTCCTTAATGCTTTGTTTGTATGCTTGTTCCTTTTCCAACAAGGATAAATAATTAATAAATAAATAATAATTCCAGATAACATATTCCAAATATTCTGAAAGTGTTTCTTATATCAAAGTGTTGAGATGCAATTTCCATAATACTACTTGTATTTTCTGTGGAGATCAAGTCTGATGTCACCTGGTGAGACAGACAGGTTCATTTACTGCAGTGTTTGTTCTGTCTCCATTATCTGCAGAACCCCAGGCAAACAGTTTACAATGTGAATAGTATCCCAGAACCAAGCAAGGGCTGTCATCTTTGGTGATGTTTGAAAATTCGCAGAAATTGCTCAAGGAATGAGTTCTTTTTCTTATAACTAATAAGGTCAACATATTCTCAGATTATCTGATTCACACTTTCTAAAGATTTGTTCTCACTTTTAGTATATCACAATGGCAGGTTAGAAAGTCATTTGCTGAATACCAGCTAAACATATGTGACACAGTCATTTCTGACACAATTGCAATTATAATGCATGCTGACTACTCAGACTGACATAATCCTAAAGTAGCATCTGTTTGGGGACTTCGCATTTTGACTTTCGTTCAGGTTGGAAATTAAAGCACTTTGAAATGATGCTTCCTTGCATTGACATGGCGGATGTCATAGCAAAGCTGCTCGCCATCATCTTCGGAAGGTCCTGGAGAACGGGGGAGGTGCCAGAGGACTGGTAGAAAGCTAACGTCACTCCAGTCTTCAAAAAAGGCAAGAAGAAGGACTCGAGTAACTACAGGCCGGTGAACCTCACCTCCATCCCAGGAAAAGTGATGGAGCAGAGTCATCTTGGCTGCTGTCTCCAGACACATGGAGGAGAAGAAGGTGCTCAGGAGTAGCCAGTATGGATTCACCAAGGGGAAATCATGCTTGACTAGCCTGATCACCTTTTATGAAGAACTGACTAACTGGATAGATGAGGGGAGAGCGGTGGTTGTGGTTGGTCTATCTGGACTTCAGCAAGGCTTTTGACACTGTCCCTCACAGCATCCTCCTGGGCAAGCTCTGAAGGTGTGGGATAGATGAGTAGACGGGGAGGTGGATTAGGAATTGGCTTGATGGCAGGGCACAGAGAGTGGTTGTCAATGGTGCAGAGTCCAGCTGGAGGCCCGTACTTAGCGGTGTCTCCCAGGGGTCACTCCTTGGTCTGGTCCTGTTCAACTTATTCATTAATGACCTGAATGAAGGGATGGAGTGCTCCCTCAGCAAGTTTGCTGATGATACCAAACTTGGAGGAATAGCTGATAGCCCTGAGGGCTGCGCTGCCATCCAGAGGGACCTGGACAGACTGGGCGATGAGAAATCTCATGAAATTCTCAGTGCAAGTGCCGGGTCCTGCACTTGGGGAGGAATAACCCTGGACACCAATACAGATTAGGGGTTGACCTGCTGGAGAGCAGCCCCGCAGAGAGGGACCTGGGCCTCATGGCGGACAACAAGATGATCATGAGACAGCAGTGTGCCCTTGTGGCCAAGAAGGCCAATGGGATCCTGGGGTACATTAAGAAGAGTGTCTCCAGCAGGTCAAGAGAGGTGATCGTCCTCCTACACATAGCCCAAGTGAGACCACATCTGGAGTACTGTGTCCAGTTCTGGGCTCCCCAGTACAAGAGGGATGTGGAGCTGCTGGAGAGAGT
>JAUBOD010000400.1:132397-154333 GCA_032353885.1 Nothura maculosa | reverse complement strand
CCTGATGCAGGCCAGGATCCCATTGGCCTTCTTGGCCATGAGGGCACACTGCTGCCTCATGGTTAACTTGGTGTCAACCAGGGCTCCCAGGTCCCTCTCTGCAGAGCTGTTTTCCAGCAGGTCGACACTGAACACTATTTGTATAGTGATTACACTAATCTGTACTGAGGTTACTATTTGATCTGTGGAACATCTATGCCATTTAGACAAATGACTCTCTAATTATCTCAGAAAACCTCTTTTCAGGAAGTTCTTCCATTAAGAACATATTTGAAGTCAGGGGTCTACTGCTTTTCTATTAGCCTCATGTCTGTGTCCCATACTTTACTTCTAAGTAGATTGTCTTTATACACTAGATAAATACAACTTAAAGTCTTCGTGAATATATCCTAAGCTCTCAAGGAAATGTAAGGATTTTTTTTTCCAAAATATTCAGTTCTTATACAGACACTGAAAATAATCTTGGTCAAGACCTTACGTTAGCTGCTATCTAGGTTTACGGGCATGAAGCTTCTCCATGGCAAGTGAGGAAGAAAAGGTATCAACAAAATCCAGTACAAATACATCCATAGTTGTAAGATCGTTTATATGAGGTTGACTTTATGAAAGATGACTTTACATCTTGTGAATCATGTCACCTTGACTGGCAAGCTATTGTCCAATTCATGAAGAACTTGCAAAGATCCTGGAGCCTGTTGCTATCAAACTCAGATCACTTTATTGAGGATTCATCGATCCTATGATCAGTTCCTCTTGACAGAGCCATCCTTACTGCCAGATACTTGTGTTCCAGTAGAAACATATATCATCAGCTACTAAAGTGGACTCTCAAGCATTCTGGCTGCAGAAACCGGATGTGACAGACTGAAGGTAATTATACCAAAATATTTCAGCACAGATAAATACTTTTTAACATGCTGTGCACAAAATATGATACAAAATATGATACAAATATAATATTCAGATATGAAATGATCATAAAATGGATGTGTGTGCATGAAAGCTGCAAAGGCCAGTGTCCTTCAGAAACCTACCTAAATGTCCTAGTGCCTCTGACATATATCAATCTGAGAAGGTTTAGTAATATTGCAGTCAGAGGTGTTATCATTCTATAATACTGCAAGATGTCTTCTCTGCACAGACTGAAAACCGCTTTCGATTTCCTTAACACTGCAGCAGTCCGCCTTAGTGGCCTAGACCTGCAAGATTTTTATTCTCTGTCGTCTATTGACAAAAAGAATTAAGAATTAAGGATTTAAGAATCCTAAAAACAAACAAACACATGCATTCTTCTAGTCTCTTTTGGTGTCTGTTTCAAACATGCAGGAAAATACTTTTTCAGTAGATTGAAAAGAGCTTAGCTACATATATGGAACAATTTATAAGCATTCAAAACAAAAATGTGATATTTCCAGCTCAGCATGGCTTCATTAGGTCCTGCTTGTGACAATGTAAAATACCATAAATAAGTCAAATAGGATAAAGAGGGCACCTGCTTTATAGATCGCCAAATGCTTTTCTCTTAGAGTTAGCTTTATATATTCTCTCGCACTTCTTCAAAATGTTGGATTAGTTCTGAGATCCCAGCACTTTATATTCCATTCTCCATCTGTTGCATGAAGATTTTTTGTCCTTCTTTCCTTCTAAGGCTACATACTTGCATCAGAATTAGAAAAAAAATTCCCCTCATTCAAATACTTTTCATCAACTGCCTCCTATGCTAAACAAATATAATCTAAAGACTTTTCCAAGGGATGTGAGAATTGCTTGAGAAAGGGGAAATCAGAGAAAAACTAAGGCCTAACAGAAGTTATGACATTACAGAGGCTTGCTTGAGGTGAGAGACAGTTACCACTTCCAGCATGGTTGTTGTATATGGAATCTACTTCTCCACGATTCCCTTGGTAACACAATCTGCTCTCCTAGCACACACTAATAAAAGTAAATGAACAGTGGAGCAAAATGGAGACAGTATATCCAAACTTTGTTGGCTTCCCTGCAGAGGTGCTAATCTGGTGGTGCTGTGCAGTTGATGAGTGAATAGTGGGTGAAGCAGAGCGAAGACACTGCAGCCAAACTCTGTTATACTCCTTTCAGAGGTGGCAACCTGGTTGTATCATGTCACATCATATGATATGATAAGTATGATAAGATGTCTGATGCTAGGCAAGCAATGGTGGTAGATCAGTCCTTTCCAATGGATTTTGCAGAAACTTCTCCTCATTCTAATCTCATTATAATACCAATACATAACCCCTTCCAGGAGTTACCCACTTCCAAGGAATGGCCACTCCTCACTCAGCATGCTTTCTAGGCTTTCAATTAACTTGAGGGACTTTTAAAACCAATTTGCATATTCAAATAGGACTAGAGTCACTCAAGCTCCACAAAAATGTAAAAGAAAATATGATATATATGTATATAAAAAAGAAGGAATGAGGAGAGAGGGAAGACTTCATCGTAACTTCTGGATCAGTCGATGGGCTGAATCCCCTTCCTTCTCCTCCAGTCAGGAAAACACTTGAGCAAAATCCTTGAGACTGAGAGCCTTCTCCTATCTGCTGGGTGAGTGATGATTGTGTATTTGTATACTAGGCACTAGTCAAGAACCTCACACTGTAGTAGAGAATTTTCTGCACTGACATGTGAAACCTGTTCTCTAAATGTTGCATTTGAATAAATCATGCTATCTGTGAACTCAACTATTTGTTTTGAAGGCGATCAGACCTACAGTCAACAGACTGTGGATTTGGTACTACCAGAATTGGGCTATAGTTACCGCAGTATTTGGTATCCCTAATAAGCGATGAGTTCAGCTGCTCGCAGTCTCTCTAACCATTAAGGATCGCTGGAATGCAAGGAGATTCCTCTCTTACCAAAGAATTTGTCAGAATGCTTAGTGAACAGGAACCTTTGCAGGAAAAAAGCAACATAAAGACATTCATTGTTGAATTGAATAGATCTTTCATCATTTAAGGTTGGATAATTTTTGTTTTTCCTTGTTCACTTCCATTAGAAGTTTTGATAGTGCTGCGGAAAGTATCTAAAAAGGAGGACATGCACAACATTCTTTATAAAGTTCATTTGGCTCCTGACTAACTGTTGTTTGGAGAAAGATGTGCCTCAAAATTTTGAAACAGAGTTTTTAATGGAGATATCAAATAGGAATTGAGTAACCTTCATTTCCACTGAATTAATTTCAAGGTGAAAGAACTCACTGCTTACATAGGTGAACACAAATTCAATGCTTCAAGAAAGGGCAAACACTAGATATATATCTTACTCTATTTTTAGATCAGGTGGTCCAGATCATAAAAGCACTTGAACTGCTTGAAGTAAGACATGGTGGAATTTACCTTAATATATGTTGATATTGAAGCTGTATCATGAGTGTAAGAACTGCAGACAGAGAAAGAGCAAGACTGTATAACTCTAATGAGAGTAGTCACCTCTGAGGAGAGAGTACCTGCTTCAAGACATTTGTATTAAAACTTCATTGAACAGCATGCATAAACAAAGCCATGACTGTTCTCTCCCAGATGAGCACCCTCATCACTCATGTGCAGATTCAATTTCCTTTCCTTTGTCTCTGTGAAGTCTGAATGTTTAGCTTCATCCTTCATAGAAGATATGTGTGTAGCTGTGTGACATAGTAGATTAGAATTTTCTTTTTTTCTGGAAGGCAGAATTGGGAGAGTCTTCCCCTAAATCAATGAATCAATGTGTCTAAATCAGTGTGTTTAAATCCAGAAGAATTTTAATCTGTGAACCCCAGCCTTAGGCAGGTATATCTCCATAACTAAGAGAAGCAGCCCTGGAGAATCTGGGTCTCTTTATGGGGTCCCTCTCTGCTCAGCTTGCTACTCTCTTTGAACAGAGCCTGACATACAGACATACTCAACTCTCCTCCTCAGTTTCATTGGGATCCCATGAGCCCACCTTGTAACAATTAGCAAATTCCACTCTGAAGGAGGATGATTAAAATTTCTCTATGGGATCAATGGACAATGAACCATATGTATTTTTGTGGAGCTCAGTCTGTGTTCCTGTATGCTAAAAAAATACAATATTTTAGAGATTCTTTTACTTTAAGTCAGTAAGTGAAAAAAATCATACACAGTTGTACAGATTGCTTTGAAAAAAAAGAAGTTGTGACTCTTTAATAAATTATCTTTCATGAAAGTCTTCCAAATAGTATAATTACTCCAATTCATGAAGACAGCATGGATACTTGTTAATTGAAAACAATCTATTTCATTTATCCGGGTGAAAGGTAAAAATGTTGCTTCATTATGAAATTTAAAGTTCTTTATAGGGAAGATATTTGTAATGGTAGATGCCTTTTTAACTTAACAAAGAAAGGTGTAATGAGATCCTTTGTTTTGCAGCTGAGATTAGACAAACTTAAATTTGGAATAAAGCAGAAAATTTAATAGAGTAATTAAGCACTGGAGAAATCAGGTAGGGATGAGGTGGATTCTTCATCAATTGGACAGCTGAGATTGGATATATTTTTTAAAAGTATAGTATAAATTAAACAGAGATTATTAAAATAGTATTTGCTCAGTGAAGTTCTTTGGCCTGTATCATTTAAGAGGTCAGACTAAATCATAACTGTGATATCTTTTGTCCTTAAAATCTCTGAATTAAGTTTTTCTTTGTTGATCAGGAGGATAAGAAATTTCTTCCAAGTAAGGTTATTTTATGATCAAGCCTTATTTTCTTCAGAATGCTACAGGTGCTGCCTCATTGAGCAAAGTGAAAGTTCTAGGCTTTTTTTTTTCCTGGATGTCTGCTATTTTTCTGGATATCTGCAATTTCCAGCCTCCAGGTTTTAACTCCATACACTATTTACGTGATCTGAAAAAAACAGCCAAGACTCTAATTCACAAAATTTAGTTCTGAAAGAGCAGAAGGCATTTTTGGAAGTACATATGTAATGGTGCTGAACCTCATTCATCACCAGGCCTTAGGAAATATTTTGACAGATACATACAACTTCTGAATATTCTAATTCTAGTAAAAGTATTCTAGTTTACACTGTTTTTAAATTAGAGCTGAAGCCTCTACCAGCTCCATTTTTTTTTGCTCACTATTAATATTAATGAAGGCAAAATATACCAGAAATAATGACAATCCATGTGTGGACTAGAAAGTACAGACTTTCTTATCACACATCTCCAGAAGTGCAGAGAATATTTTATCAGCACATCTTCTTCATTTAGGCAATCTACAGACAGGCTGAAAATATCCTGAGTTCTGCAGAAGATGTAGCCCTTACTGTATTAACCAGAAAGGATTATTACTGGCAAGATACATTAATATTAGGTGGTGTGATATGGCTTCTGGAAATAGCCATTTCTTATTACATTAGTCCAGAAAAAGGCAGATGAAATCTTCCAGCTACTATTCATACCTGATAAAAGGGCATATTCAGAATACATTAATCTTTTCGTTTTTCATTTGCAAAATACTGAATGCAAGATTCATGTGAAAAGAAATTTAAGGGGATAAAGGACAGATAAGTAAAGACAATAAAGTTAGAAATAAAACAATTTATAAATTAAGATTGTATATAGCCAAAGATTTTTCCTTAATTCTGCTTATGCATAGCTATTAAAACTGTCTGTTCTAGTGCACCCATTTCCTTTTCCTTTTCAACTTTTTCAGGCTACCTTGTGCTGAGCCACATCATTTACTCAGCAAGTTGGGCTGCTTCAGAAGTCTGTCTGGATCTCGCAGCTGAAGTGAAAGGGAGGAAGCAGAGATGGAAATTGGGCATATTAATGTCTAGCAATTTCAGATGCCTCTGTAGCTTCCCATTCATGCTGTCTGCTACCTGCTCAAGAAGAACAGAGATAATACCATTTTACTGACCAGAAATTTAAAACTTAACTATAACCTTACAAATAGCAACTGACTATCATGTTACTTAAATGCCCATGAAGCACTGAGCTCAGTCTTATCAACAGAACGTGACAGTCAATTTGGGCTGCTACAGCATCTGGTCATTTGGTTTCTCAAGCTCCTCAGAGCTAATCACATTCTTCCTCTTGAACACTGCCTGCCAGATAATTTTTCTTAGGCCAAAGAGCTGACATGCAAATATGTTATTTCATTAGAAGGATCAAAGAACTGCAAAACAGTGCAAGGAACAGCTTTAAAGTGTCATGTAGGCAGCACAATTTTTTTTTAATAAGGCATCCTGATATTAAAGGAAAAATAATGACATTTTTGTCTGCACAGAGACAATGCAACTTAGTGCTAAATTGTAATTTCACTTGTATTGTAAAAGTACTATATACACACAAGTATACTTCCCTTGTGTTTGAAGTCTAATTTTTAAGTTGTTGAAAAATAAATGGATCCTGTTAGGGAAATAATAAGGAAACAAAAATTTCCTCTTGTGAATCTTCTGCATCAAAATTCTTTATTAAAATAGAGCCAAGGTGGACATCACTAATAACAGCGCATCTTTAGCGTTTTGATTGATTCTTAGATTCCAAGGTGAGTGGAAAGACTGATAATTTAGCACACAGATACCCATTTCATTTCAACTGAGTTTATTTGATATGGAGTGTATTTGCGTCAGAGAGGCACAGAAAACCACAGAATCCCACAAGGCTGCTTCAGTAGAAGAGGTCTCTAATGTAACAGACTGCTGAGACCTCGATCTTATTAGGTGAAAACTCTCTGCTGCATTTTGAAACTCTTATTTGAAGGATACCAGGATTTGCAGAGAGGCTTTTATGTCATCAAACTATTTCTCACAGCTGGGATGCTTTCTTTGTATGGTAGGTGTGCATCAAACAATGAGTAGAAGGCTCAAATGCCTTGAATATAGTCACTGATAATGATGAATTCCTTCTGTAAGGGAGCTTTTAGAGGTTTGATTGGACCGTTTTTTTCCCAAAATAATCCTTTATGCTGCCTAATCTGAAAAATGACATTGACTTTCTTTATGCGTAAAGATCTAAAAGTAGCGATTTTGCACAGAAAAGGTGAAGAGATTTTTCAGCATCATCCCTGAGTACTGTTACTAATGAATAAAATTGTTTGCTGCCATATGATTTTAATGGATCCACTCAGTATTCCCATCATTTAGACAGAATTATAACGAAAGAAGTCAAGAACATTTTTGTGCTACCAGGATCTATTTATTACCCTTTCATTGTTTTTTCTAGCTTCTTATTTTCCAATTAAAAGCAGTCATAAATAAAAAGGTTTAATTTATTATTTAGCCAAGCATCACATGATAGTATATTAGACAGAAATGCTTGTTTTTAAACTTTGTTAAATGTAAAAGTACCTTTCACTGAATAAGAGGAAAACATTTATATAGACATCAGAAAAACATTATGGAAATCAGATAAAATCTCAGAATACTATTATGATAATAAACTAGTAACTTCTAGATGAATATGGTTGCTTAAGTATAGTGTCAAGATGAACCTAAAATGTTGAGAATCTCACCTCGAAACTTTTTTTTTTTCACTTTTAGTAATCAGCCAAGTGTTGGTGTAATTTTGTTTTTAAGCATTATTCACAGTATGGCAGCCAGCCAGAAAAGCACTCAGTAGTATTTCTTGTTCACCTGTCCATCTCCTTGAAAAGCAGAGGTGATATACTTAAGACAAAAAAAACCATCATCCACAGAGTCCATTAGCTTTGAATTTGCATGTCAATCTACAGCTCCAACTAGCAAATAGTAAACAAAAATAGTAAAGAAAAAGTATAACAACAATGACAAAAGAAAAAAAAAAGGTTTTGGAATGCTGTCCATCTGTAGCCTAGAAAACATTAAATTTTTAATGTTTTTAAAATTTTTAAAACATTAACTTTCCTCTTTAAGGAGAATTCAACTCAAAGCAATCTTTTATTCTGAACAATCTGATATGGTTCTGAATCATATTACCTTAATTACTAGTATTTCCAGATACTGTTTTTTCAAAAACATAATTTATGAAGCCTGCAGTGTATGTGCATCTTTGTAAAAACACTGCCAGTCCTGATACATACTGCCTGCTGGATCATTAAGATTCTACAGAATGATAAATAATTATTATGGATATTTATTGTGCAACACCTATGGTACTGAGTTGAAACAAAGCTTGATATCCTATGAGTATTAGGAATTTTGCAGAAAAGATTTATGTAGGTGTCTTTTTGGATTAAACTATTTACCATTTGAAGTAATTACTTCATTTTTCTTGTAGTTTTTCTGTTTACACTTATTAATGTTTCATACACAGGTGATAAAAACTTCCTTTTTTACACTATCACCATTCATCTAGAAAGGGGTGTTATACTAATAACAAATTCTAGCATAACTAGAATTATGTAGTAAGTTGGTTATATTTAATCATTTCACTGACTTCATAGTGAATACACTCTTCTGCAAGGAGAAATGACCTGCCAGAGGTTTCCTCTGGGCCTTAACCATGGCATTTCATTTTTCCATTTCTCGCTTTCCATCCTGTAAAATGCTTATGTTGGTATTTCTTTTTGTTTAGGTTACCTGAATTGTTTGTAGCAAAATCTGCACTCATAATATTTGCTGCTATGCAACTCAGTGCAAGTTGGGCAGGTTTTCAACTGAGACTGCAAAGGGCTAGTGAAATAAATTAAAAATATACCACTACACATAGATGAATATTGACAGCATAAAACATAAAGTTGTTCAGTTATAAAATACATATTGGCATAATTCAGTGTATTAGTAAAGAAACCTACCTCCTACCTTACCTACTCATACCCCCTTTGTACTAGCTTTTAAACACCCCTTGTAGACACTTTCAGCAGGAGGAAAAACCTCTGTGTTCACTCTCCACGTTCACTGCTTACTCCACTGACCTTGTGAACCTTCCTCAGGGAACTTTGCACCAAAACCACAACTGCACAGATGAAAGGAAGCCCAGTGCAGGCATTAAAAGAATGGGGATGTGTTTAGAAGAGAGAAAGACTGTTTCTATGGCTGGGAAGACCTGTTGGAACTGGAAGGGTGTCAAGTGGGAAGGGGGAAAGGATATTGAAATGTTTCATTTGCTGTGAAGTTTCTGAGCCTGGTTTTCACTTTTGTGGCTCATCCAATGCCTTTATGCCTTGGAAACTGGCGTATGTTAAGAAGAATGAACAAGCATTTGTTTGAGCATAGAGTTAAACTCGACTTGGTTCTGCACAATATCCAATTTCACCTATTTAGAAGCAGTATGTCATACCAGTTAAGACTGAATTAAACATATAATACATATTTACAGCACACTCCCTCTGGACATTGACTTGATAACTTAGCTCATTGTCAATTTTTGTGCATGCAGTTCGCTTCCCAGAATATATAATTCTTTCTCTTGAATAATGATAATCATAGGCCGAATATAAAGTGGCTTCTTTAGATAGAAGTTGTTACTATCTTAAATGGGCCCAGAAGCACAATGGTTTCACAAATGATTAGAGTGAGAGGGATCCATTTGCACTTTTTGCATCACATATTATTAACTTCACCCATTTCTATTAGAAAACACAATATATTGTACCCCTGACACCTAAGCAGATGTAAAATTCATTGTAGATAAAAATCCTAGACTTTTATAGGGCATAATAGTGTATGTTTGTGTGTTTTAACAGGTGATACACTTTTTACTGGAAAAGAAGTGTGATATAAAAAATCAGAACAGCTCCTCATATATGTTTTTCCTATCAGGCAAATAATGTACTTGCCTTTTCTTTGTCTTGTCTTTGTCTTTTTATTTTATTTTGCTTTACAAGCCTGAAAGATGATATGAAACTGTTTAAAAGGAAATGTTCAACTCTTCCTATAGCAAGATAAATATAGTTGATATTCTGAATTCTTTCCATATAGTATCACTGCAAGTCAAAACAAAAATTCAAAGAAAATATGTTGTTTTCTTCAAGCTCCCAGGCAATATAATTCTTGAATTAACTTGTTGAAGTTGGTAGCTCTTCATGAGTATTGTGCCTCATGAAATTGTAAATTTTAATATACTTCTTCAGAAATAAAATGAAAGTTCTTTAAGCAACATTCTGATATTCTGAGGAACAAGAAACATTTTTGAGTCAGTGAATGTCACTCACGTAGTTTTAAGACTGACAGATTGTGTAAGGTTTTATTGCTTCTTGCACATAGCTGATGTTCCTATTCTATGCAAAAGTTATTCAGTATAGTAAACAGATGATAAAAAGTGTAAGTCTAAGACATTTTGTGTTTTTTTTCTTTTCTTTTTTTACAATGGTAAGAAATAGGGAAGAAAGAGGTAAAAGTGCATAACAGTTAATCTTGAGAAAAAAACAAAATAACAAAATTACTCAGGGTGACTTTACTTCAGCACATAACTAATGTGCCATCAATATTTCAGGAATTTTCTCATTTGTCTCATGTAAAAGTAGAACAATAGCACAAGTCTTTACTTGGATTCCTCAATGCAGGATGTAGAAAATCAACAGATGTATTAACAATTTTTTTTAACATTTAATTATTCTTAGTCTATCTTAATGCACCACAAGAACCTCTGCGTAATTCTGAAAGCATAAACATAACAATTATATCCATAAGGCCTCACTGCCCTGAATTACCAGGTAGCCAGTGAATTCTGCCAAGTTTTGTGTAGGAAGTTGAACCATGGAACATTCCTTTGCAGTCTGGAAAACTCTCTGCTTCGGGAAAAGGAAGAAACAATCTAAACCACTGAAGAGATTGAGTATGGATATCTAGTTTGGCTTGGGTCTACTGATAAGGTAATCAGAGAAAGAAGAAAAGATAAGAACATGCACACATCTTTCCACTGCTGTGAAATCATATATCTCTTCCATCTTCATCTCGTTCCAAGTTAAATCATATTGTTGACCTTTCTGAATATCTACATTGATGTAATTGCCTGGGTGGAAATCAACTCATCTAAATTTGTCTGCCTATATTTAAGCATCTAATCTTAAGTAGTTTTGCAGGTAATATCTGTCCTGCCGATGACAAAGGACATACTTTATCACACATAATCTGTATTTATTGAGTGTCACTGCATCCTAAAAAATGAATTGGCTTTCAAGGGATGAATTTCCATGAGAATGGAATGATTGTTTATCTTCTTTCCAGTTTGTTCCTGTCAGATATCAGTGTCAATACTGCCTGATATTCAGTTTCATTTGAGTCATGAACTTTTGTTTTCCTTATGTAGACTGCTTTACCCCTTTGAAAGGGTCACTGAGGAGCGGGACTTTTTGTAGAAAGGTCATTCAGTGAATATGCATAACTTTTGCTGAAAACACTTTTAATAGATCAAGTAAAATGCAATCATAAAGTTTAAGAAAAACAAATTTTGTTATCGTATTTTAGAGGTATTGTGATCTTATCCCTAGCCTCCCCCAATAATTTATTTTTTGCCAGTCCTTTAAAGTGTTAGAATCCATTTCAAAAGGTTATTATGAAATTCTAATTTAATTACAGGACAAGGTACAATAAATATGAGTGCCAAATAATGCATTGTAAATATAAGGAAGAGAGGTTATGTGTAATTACTGGAGATGGCTCTCTATAGGTCTCAGATATTTTAAAAATAAGCTGTTGGTTATGAAGGCACTAGATGGCATTGTTACACACAGTCTTACAGGTTATGCCAACAGAATGCAAGCAAGTGTTCAGTCTCTGAAGAAATGTTCTGTTGTTGTTTCTGTTGTTATACAGTTGTATTTGAAAAGGACCTATTTTTTTTTTACTACATTAATCTATACACTTAGTAATGAGAAACAAACATGATTTGTCAGCTCAGATGTCTGAAGAGAAGCAGATTTGAAAGCTTCTTAGGGCTAGCTGGCTATGTTCCATAAATGGAAGTCAAAAGCGAAGTAACTGCACTTACTTAAGATGTACCCAGGCAAATTTCTGCTCAATTTGATACTGATTTGCATGAATTCTACTGTGATTTTAAGAGAACAGTGACAGTGTCAGAAGCAAGATGCTGCTTTGAAGGAAGCTGTCACATCCCCCTCCCCCCCGTCGAACATGAGTCCATATTCCTTCCCACTGACCTGGGAATTGTCAGAAGCACGATGTTACCTCACAGTCATCCTAGATTCTCATAATGGTAAATGTAAAGTGATCGGCTCCAGGGAGTGAAAAAAGATGCAGCATCTCAGATAGCTGCATCTACAGTTTACCTGTATATCTGAGCTGCAGAGACCACACTTGTGCAGAAATATATAAATTCGAAAATTATTTCACTTTCAGTTTAATTTTCCCTAAAGAATTGTTTTTTCAGAAATAAATAGTACAAAAAGTGGTAGATTATGTGGAAGATTATCCTTACATAAAAGGAAAGACAACACAGAGGAAGGACAGGGAGAAAAGGAAAAAGAAATAGACTGAAATTCATTAGAAAACATGAGAAGTATGAACTAGACATGATTCTGGATTGCAGGTTTTCCTTTCTTGTGAGCAAATTGGAGCTTTTCCCCTCTTGTAAGCAAAAATCATCACTTTAATCTGCATGATGGCCCAGCGCAGAACAGGTAGGAAAAACTTAATAAAATATTAACAATGAGAAATATGGATGGATAAAAGAACTCATTAGAATGGATATATCATTAAGGTCTAGGAAAAGAAGAAGAAACAAATAGAATTATGTAAGTGCTAGAATACAATAACTTAATTCTGAACTAGAGGGAAAATACATGATTGTATCTCTTGACTATTTTAACTGCAAGTCTTTTTCAGCCAGTATTCTTTCAGGGTCATGCTGTCCAGGTATTGGCACTGGAGCTTTTATACGTAATACACAGATTTAGCTCGTCCATAGATTTTCTACTGTAGAGGGGTTGGCTCAGGATCTTGTGATAGCCAAAATCAGACTACTGCAAAGCCCAAGTGAATTTGATCTCCTTTACGAGAAATGAAAAAATAGACACTGCTGTTACTTGGTGATAACATTAGACAGTAAGAAGTCTTCACTTCACTTGTGAAACTAGATAATTAATCTTTTGCTTATTCCAGCCAGATGTTGAGGACACGTGACTCAAAGACCAATTCTCAGTTTCTTGGAAACTCAGACTTGGGAATGTAGGATGATGCTAGCCTTACAGGATCAAGTTGTAAGCTACTGTTCATATATTGACTTAATCATCATATATCTTATGTGACATCACTTACCCCTTATATGATATATGACTTATCATATAGCAGCTTTCTGGTATTTTAAGGAGGTAAGCTAGATCCTTCTGTAACACACTGAAGTGTGGACTCACTCTAGATGAGAAGTAAGATAGCAGATTTTTTTTGAGCACCATATTGTTATGTTTGCTTTCTGTAGGCCACTACAATAAATTCAGTGGCACATTATTTACAAGGTGTGTTTCTGTAATTATAATAAAATGGAGAAAGGAAACGTGTGAAGATATTTAAACAACTGATGTGTGGTTGTAGCCTAAATTTTTTCCATTAAATTTTAGTACCCAGACTCTGTAGTAAAGCTTATATATATAGATATACTGAATTCCTTTGTACTTAAAGTAGACATTTTTCTGAGTGGAAAAATGTTTACTTTCATGAGCATAAAAAATAATAGGACTTCATAGTCTGTTTAGTTTTGTCTTCATATGATGCCTAAAAAAAGCGGAGTAAGGTGTATTACAAACACTGGAGACAGTATCATCAGTATTTCTAAAGCATTGATCGTATGACTGTTGAAATCATTTTGCTTTTTATTTAGGAATGCCCCCAAATTTTATGGTGTATGATAGTATTTCATATAAGCAGTCAAACAAGAATAACTTCATATTTGAGATTTATCGTGAAATATATTTCTGAATAACATTATAATTTACTAGGTATTTGGAATTATTTCAACTTGTCAGAAATGACTTTTTTTGCATTTTGAAATCATGATATAATATCTAGAATATTTTACAAGGCTGTATTATAGAAATTAGATCCCAAGACCTTCAAAATAACTGGTTGTGGTTATTATTACTTTCTTGCATTTGAAAGTCACAGTTAATGGTTGACAGTATTCTGAGTCTTATGAACTTACTACACTCTTCGTCAGACAGAAATTACTAAAGAAGAGATTCTACTGCAATTTCCATTTATCCTCTGGTTGCATATACTGAAAGCTTTTTGAATAGCTCATTGTAGTGGAGGAAATTCAGTGTTTCTGTTTTTTTATTTAAAAAAATATAGATAGCAATGTTTAAAACTTGACAATTCCTTACTTCCACTTGAAAATTTCCAAGTAATTTGTCTTGTGATGTGCTATTTGCATAAGCACTAAGAACAATAAACAACAATAACAAAGAGTAAATCTAAGAGTGAACAATGGCAAATTTGTTCACTGTATATGTTTCAGTTTTTCAGAAGAGTTTTGTTTTCTCTGTACCTTAATGCTTGGACAGATACTATCAGTATATGCTATGTCCACAGTGTTTTAAAAACTCATTGCTTGCTCACAAATAACCACAGAATCTCTGCTGGTGTGAGTGACAGCTCTGGAATTTTGAAGAGCCACAAATTTTACAGGGGCGCCTACCAAGCTGAGAGTGATAAGAGCTGTAACTGTATGTAGCCACAGCTAATTATGCAATCACTAGAAATATATTAGAAATAGAAATACATTATGTCAACAGCAAGACCTACTTTTCAGACATTCCACCTGTTCTTTTGGAGAATTCTAGGCTCCATTCCTGCTCTACATTCCCACTGCTTATGTATGGCTTACTGCCAAACACAAATACTTCGGACTACAAGAACAAAAGCTTAACCTAAAGGGCTAAATTCTTCTTTGCCTTATGCTGTGTGCAGACACCCTTGGCTGCAAATATTGTCAGCATGTCTCTTCTCTTGTTACAGTGATATTAGATGTAGGTAACATTTTTCATGTAAGACTTTCTCTTACTTAACAAGATAAATTCAACTCTACTGAAGTAATAGTTATGAGCAATTAATTGGTTTAAAAATGCTCTTTGACGTTATTTAGTCAAAGAAGTTGACTTACTTAGTAAGAAACCAAAACAAGATGTTCAGGTCAAACTAAATATATATATATATAATTTTATCTATCTATCTATATATATAGTTTTTATTTTGAATCTTTGCAATATCTTGTATTTTTAACAATTTTTACTTTAACAGTTATTCTTTACAACAGCGTTTTATGCCTTTTTTCTCTCTAAAACTGAACTAATCACATAATTTGATAGAAATTTTTATTTTCCTGTGTTTTATGTCTATGTGCTATTGAGTAGGTATTAAGGACAATCTGATGAAAAATTTTGCAGGTCAAAACATTACAGATTCATAATGTGAGAGTCTGAAATGATGTGATGTTTCAGTAGCGGTTTGCTTAGTAAGAAAGCTATTGACACCAGGCAACTTTTCTTTTTTTTTTTTTTAATGTGTTTTACGAGCTTGAGTTTATCAAGATTTACTTCCTGCACCTAGAAACATCTTTATTAGGTTACAGTGTTTTTTAGGATTATTTTAAGATAATGTTTTTGTCTTCACAAGTTTCACTAATATTTCCTCAATGTATTTATTAGATTGATTTCTCTAGTGCTTCTTCACTTATGCTTTCCAGTTGTACAATGGAATCCTGATGTATCTAGACATATCATAAGGCCTTCTCTCTCCATTAGTTTAATAAAAGTCAGAAGTGTAAGATCCAGACTTCTAGCTTATATTTCTTCTTATTTATTGATTTAATCAATATTATCATTCACTTCTACAAGTAGGTCTGTAGATACAGAAGCTGAAAGAAATAAAAGCTAACTTTCAGGGGCTAGAACACAGGTATGTCCTCACCTCTAAAGTTGTCCCAGATTAAATGGTCAAATTCTGTATTACAGATCTGTCTGGATTTTCAGAAAATATGGACATGAGGTTTCAAAACAAAGCTTAAATATTATTTTGTCTTGTTGTGTGCTTGTGTGTCCTGTGTGCAAAGTCTCATAAAAATCTCTGCATTTAAAAATTAAAATAATCTCTTCTGTGGTATCTTGTGAGAAGTTCATCTGTGTGACAGAAGTATTTTTAAAAGTAGTTCTTTAATCACATTGAGGAATGTAGAGCCAAAGACATTGGAAATTCTACTACATTAACACCATAAATCACATTTCAAAATAACTTCGGAAAAAACATAGTACTTCTATAAATTCATACATGTGAACAAATAAGAATCTTGACTGAGCTCATGGTAGTGTTTGCAAAGATCTTAGATAAGAATTTGATACATAGGTAATGAGAGAGACTGTTATGAAATTATGAGAGAGACATAGGAATGACACATCCTGAAAGTGTCTGAGAAGGTGTATACGTATACTTTCAAAGGAAAATACACAAAGCTGTTGGATTCATTCTTAAAATCTCAAGAAAATTGGGACATTCTAGTATGCTGAGGTACTCGTTTTTTGGTTGAAGCTATGAGTTTTTCGATATTTTTAACTTTCTGTAGGAGAATATGTATTTGGGGGATTTGACTTTAGGTCCTGAATTTGCCAAATTATTAAGTTCTTAGATTTATGAAATCAGATGTAAGTATGACTGAACACATGATTATACCATTGAGTTTTGGTATCTAAACTATCTGAGGAGGAATTTGTTTATGATGTTCTTGTTCAGTGAAGCGTTCATTCCATATTTGGCAAACTCTAACTATTAATACAATAAAACCATTAAATAATAAATATGACCATATTTCTTTTTCACAGTTTTATGAGACAAAATCTGTCACAATAAAACAAGTCTGTTCACTTTAGAATGTTGTGCAGTTGAAAACTTGTTATTTTAATTTTAAAAGCTTTCTATGGCAAAATTTGTTTAGCAATTTCATGTTGCCCACATATAGAATATGTTTAGAAGATTAAAAATCAAATGGTATCACAGTGATTTTGAACTCTACCTATTGTTTTAAGATATTATTTTATTTTCTCTGAGAAAGAAAAGCTAATGCTCGCAAAGCCTATTAAATATACGACCTTGATCCTGAAAAGACATATTTTACAAACAATTTTTTTCTTACAGATGTTTCCCGTAGGACTTGGCAAATTGTGGTTGCTGCAGTAATACCAAATTTTTATTCATCTGGAGTGAGATTTAGCTTGCATATTAAAATGTATAGATCTTTATGTTAGCATATTATTGTCAACATGTGAGCCACATAACATATAAACTCCTCTTTTGCTTCAGGATTCAGTAGGATTTCATTAGAGAGATGTCTAGCTGCCTATGTGAAACTGCTGGTTATATTTGTGCAATGGAGAACTATAGACATATAATGAATTTTTATGATAAAAATAAGCACTTAGTGAGTTTATGAAATTCCATTATGAGTGGTTCAATGACTAGAATATGACACTCTCTAACTTTCTAAATGTGCACAGAAATTCTTAGTCATAAAGCGTTGATGAAGTCTGGAACCAGCCGCACCCAGACTCCTCTTAGAAGGAGTGTGGAAAAAAAGGGGCTCCAATCTGAACCTTGTAACTCAACAAGAGTGTATCCCAAGATAATTGTGTATTATCTTGAGTCTCCATGAAGTGAATAATAAGCGACCTTGCCATAGAATCTCGTGAAATCCTTGTCCATATTAATAAATCATATTATTATTTCATTCATACGAGTGAAGTGCATTTTGTCACTCACCCTTGCCACCACACATTCCTTGACACCAGGACAGATTTTTTTGGTCACTATTATGCTTAATAATCATTACTGGTTCTACGATTTTATTATTCATTCAGCATCTATTCTTCTAAAGGGTATCTTGTGGTATCAACTCCAGTCTGCCTTTCCAAATTAATAATAATAATAAAATTAAATTGTATTCAATTCTGATAGTATTAAGTATTCCTGAAAGATTCTGATTTTTCCTGGTATTTACTGAAGCCACGGAAATGAAGTTAAGCAGCTTTCCGAATCAAATGCTCAGTGGATTTTCATTAGACTAAGTGTCTGAAGATAAGCATTTGTCATTCATTAGCAACCACAGAAGACTAAGACAACTACTTAAAAAAAGTCACATTTTATAATGCAGAGATGGCTCTCTAAAGATGGTACAGTCTTTCTCTCATTTTATTTCTTGTCATAGACTAAAGCCACGGTGTGTCTCTGCTTCTCTTTACTATTACTGTTTCTTTTTAACATATTTTTTCAAGTAACAAATGTCTTTAACTGAAGTGTTATCACTTTTCAAATAACACTAGGAAAAGATAACTTGAAGAAAATATGTTTAAAAACTAAGGAAATGACTGTGAGGAGGTAATATGAAAATGATTGTGAAAAACCATGCTTACATGGTTTTGCGGATACTGCTCTTCATTAAATAATAACTCCCATTTTCTGTTTTGTACTAAAAAGGCTGCTTTTCTACTACATCTAAATAAGAAATGACATTCACATAAATAGAATATTTTATTATTTTCTTTTTTGACTTGTAAGGGAAAATAATGCTAAGAAGATGATTGACATCAATTGCCAATTTTATCGTAGATGAAATTCAAGATTCTAGGTTACAAATGCTTTGGAGTAAAAAGTAAATAGGATATTGACTTCTTGTCACTGGCTGGGTGACGAGTGCCCTGCATAATGAAAGACAGATGTGCTTCTGTAAGGCACAGATTCCTACATTCTGCTCTGTAGCTTACAGTATTTTATTACTGAAATATGACCATAGATGTTTTATTTCAGCAACTTGTGCTGCTTTCTACATTTCTCCAGGTCTCCAATGCATTCTTAAGCTATGGCAGTGCAAGCCAGTATAGTTAGACTCAGTATTACTCTTTTACTGATGGTGAACCATACTATGTTAAAAAATATATATTGGAAACTTGGAAGATTTGGTGTCATCTGTGTTTGCATCGTGGTCTGATCTATTAGTAATAATATTCAGGTAAGTATTTGACTCAATTTTATGCCAAAGCGAATCATAAAGATTGTGCCAAGAATCCATCATAATACTTAATCCAGCAGCATATGTGCAAACAGTATTCTATCATGAAGGGCAAGTACACCTGAGAAATTTGTGTGTTTACCCAGTAATAAATGGCAGAATGGAGGAAGAAGGGAACAAAAATCTTAGCTAAAGTGACTGTGTTGCAGTTGCAAAATAAACCTGGGTTACCTGCAGGGCACAGGTGAGGGCTGTGGCAGTTTTACTACAGGCACAAAATTATTGCTGCTAAAATGTTGATTCTTTTGATAAGAATAGTGAGAATCAAGTAGCACGAGTGAATATTAAAAGTTTATCTTACTTGTGATAGGTTTAAAAATCTATTCTATATTTCTCTGCTAGTAAGAAAAAAACAAGGACAAAGTCAGTAAAAATGATTACAGAATAACAGCTAAATAATTATTTAATAACAAGTATTAATAACTTACAAAATTTACATTTAGAATATGAACTTTGTCATTGTGAGAACTTGAAAATAATTTTAGGGTGCAGAAATGGGGAATAAAATTTTAGGACTAAATAGATGAACTTGCAAAAACAAAGATGTCTCAGTATTGTTCTCTTTATTTATTAAGATGGACATAGTTATGTGGCAACTGATTAGTTTGTTGAGATCAAATCAGATGTCTTGAGAATGGGAATGTTGTAATATTTGAGGTATTTTTATGAGAGAGACAGTACAAAAGATGTCAGAACCACTGCAGAACAGGATCTTCATGTTTACTACAAGACAAAACAGAAGACTTATTGGGAAGGATCTTTGTTATTACTAAAATTAGTGAATAATATTTAAGCTGGTGGCATCCTAAATCTCAAAGGGCATTTGCAATGTATCCTGTCAGACCTAATAATTTTTTATTTTGTTTCATCTCTGCAATCAAAGGCTTATGCAAATCTACTAGGTAGTAGATTAGGAGTCTTCTAGTTCAAGACTTTAATATTCTCAGTTGTATTCTGGTTCTTGGTAGATGTGATAAAGTGCTATTGATTATCGTATTTAGTTTGAAATAAAAGGCAGAATCTAGATTGGCTAAGGGTAACTATAATATATCTAACTAGGAATTAGTTAGATGTGAAGGCAATTAACAGAAGCAAATCAACATGGATCGTGTATAAAATGATATTTTAATGATTATAAAATATATGATCGGTTAGTCAGATCTCACTCTCAGAAAAATCATTGAAAGTCTTTTGGCTCAGTTTAAATGAAAATTGAAGTCTATGTCATAATTTTTCAGCATTTCTAGAATTATTCTTTTACCGATGTTTCTGTGGATATCACTATTAGTTTTCTTAATTTCAGCTTTCTATGTTCCATCTTTCTCCATTTTGCTTTAATTATTATATTTCAGCCCTCAGAAGCACATAACAAAATTTGTTGTGTTTTCGTGAATTTGTTGACATAGAATACTTCTTGCAGTTCTGTCTTTTTTTTTTTTTAATATAGGCAAGCTGGGGCAAAATGCAAAATTTCATTTTCCCAATTATAATAAAATCTGAGCTTTAAAAACACATTGTTAATATGTTCTTTTTTTTCACTACAATTATTGTTATACTATATATATGTTACTATATTATATGTTATACACTGAATCTGATATTTACTATAATCTTTATTATGAGAACAAAGTATTGTAAATTTAATACAAAAGAGAGTTATCTAATGTTGGTCTTTAGACTAATTATGTTTTCCACAGCTGTCCATAGCTACATTTGTTTTGCAAAATGCATGAAGTATTGATCTTATTTCTTCAACAAAGAATATAATGAGAACAAAGCACATCACAAAAAGAATCTGTCCTCATGATGATGACAATGAGAGTAAAAATTATAGATTTGCAGTCCAGGCATCTCTTTTCTACACCCTATGTACCTTCTATTCCTTATCCTCTCTACATATTTTTTGGTTCATTTTAGCCACTTAGAATTCCAACAACATTCATTTCTCTGTCAAATACTCATTTACATTATGCTTCTAGTTTGTCTTCATTTGGAACTACATCAGCTTCCCCCTATAATCACAGGATATCCTGCAGGTTATCCTGATTACAAACCTGATTATTTTGAAGACTTAAGGGGAAAATGTTCTTACACATTTATCTTTGATGTTAGTTTGCTTTTGGATGCACGAATGAAAAAGGATTTAGGCCACTTTTTTTCAAAAGTAGTGAATAACTCCTCATAAAAATATTTCCAAATGACATTTTGCATCCCTGTGCATAAGAAGTCAGGCAGAGGGGGCAGGAGACCTGAATGGATGAGCAGAGAGCTCCTGGCAAAAATCCAGCAGAGAAAAGCAATATATAGAATGTGGAAGAAAGGACAAGCCCCTTGGGAGAAATACAGGAGCATAGTCAGGGAATGCAGGGATGCTGCAAGGAAAGCTAAGGCTCAACTGGAATTAAATATGGCAAGGGATGTTAAGAGTAACTTCTTCAAATATATTAACAACAAAAGGAAGGTCAGGGAGAATGTGGAACCACTAGTGAACGGGGTGAGTACCCTGGGGACGAAAAACACAGAGAAAGCAGAGCTGCTGAATGCTGCCTTTGCTTCTGTGTTTGTCAGGGGCAGCCCTCTAGAATCCCAGGCGCTAGGGACACAAGAGAGCTGGGGAGAGGAGGGCTTGTCCTGGGTAGAGGAAGAGTGGGTCAGAAAGCATTTAGGGAAACTTCACACCCATAAATCCATGGGCCCTGATGTGATGCACCCCAGAGTGTTGTGGGAACTGGCAGATGTCATAGCCATGATGCTCTCCATCATCTTTGGAAGGTCCTGGAGAATGGAGGAGGTGCCAGAGGTCTGGAAGAAAGCCAATGTCACTTCAGTCTTCGCAAAAGGCAAGAAGGAGGACCCGAGTAACTACAGGCCGGTGAGCTTCACCTCCATCCCCGGAAAAGTGATGGAGCAGGGTCATCTTGGCTGCTGTCTCCAGACACATGGAGGAGAAGAAGGTGCTCAGGAGTAGCCAGTATGGATTCACCAAGGG
>JAUBOD010000400.1:102388-125134 GCA_032353885.1 Nothura maculosa | reverse complement strand
AGTGATAGGACTAGAGGAAATGGCTTCAAACTGAAGCATTGGAAGTTCCACAGGAACTTCAGGAAGCATTTCTTGACTGTGAGGGTGGCAGAGCACTGGAACAGGCTGCCCAGAGAGGTTGTGGAGTTTCCTCCTTTGGAGATCATTAAAACCAGCCTGGATGCAGCCCTGTTCCATGTGCTCTAGGTGACCCTGCGTGTGCAGGGGGGTTGGACAAGATGACTTCTAAGGTCACTTCCAACATTACACATTTTATGATTCTATGATTCTATGAAGGGACCTTTAAAGATCATCTAGTCCAAATTCCCTGCACATGCAGGGTCCTCTAGAGCACATGGCACGGAATTGCATCCGAGCGAATTTTGGCAACCATTCGCTCCATTCACTCATCAGCTGCAAAGCACCATCAGATTAGCACCTCTGCAGGGAAGCCAACAAAGTTTGACCATGGTGTCCTAATTCTTCTTCACTCTTTGTTTACTCTTATTAGTGTGTACTAGGAGAGCAGATTGTGTTGCCAAGGGAATTGTGGAGAAGTAGATTTCATACATAGCAACCATGGTGGAAGTGGTAACTGTCTCTCACCTCAAGCAAGCCTCTATAATACCATAACTTCTGTTAGGCCCTAGTTTTTCTCTAATTTTCCCTTTCTCGAGCAATTCTCCAACAATTGCTAATGAGATCCCAGATGATCTTTAGTGTTAATGGGAAAATTGTCACACTAGGGGATTTCTTCCTGGTTCTCCTTGTTAAGCAAAACTGACACTCCCTGAATCATTGTTTTAGTGTAGATATTGCAGTGACAGGAGCGGCAACCAATTTATCTCTTGCTACCTGCCTGTTGCTCAAAGTTTTTGGAAAACATAGTGATATGTACCTGCCTTCAATTTTATATTTATTGTTTCTTTGCAATTATAAGTTATTGTTTTGGATTTGTTTCCTGGAATGGATACAGTGCTTAGAAAATAAAGTGTCCTTTAGCCTTTGTATTATGGCCAATAAACATTTATTTTCTGTATCGTTGAGCTGTGTATGCGAGTGTATATAAATAGAAGCATGTATTTCTAGAAGTTGAGCAGTAGTTTCATTCATTTCAGTCTTTCTAAGAAATTTGTGGTACTTCATTAAAAATATAAGCAGCATTTTCTTGAACAATCAGCATAAATTGTTCATTGGCCAAAATGGAAGTCCTAATTAGGACTGGTAAAGATTTTCTATTACCCTGTATTTGAATTTGTTCCTGGAAAACCAGAAAGAAAAAAACAATATTTTGTCCAATACAGGCTTCTATTTTTGTCCTTATGGATGTGCAGTTCTTTTACATTTTTCTCTCTTAAATTTAAAAGAAATAAAAGTTGCCAGGCCTTAATTCTGTTGCTAACTACCTGTTTTCCTTCTTGTTATCCCTTTAGACTTTTGTTTTTCTCCATATCTGTGTTTTCCTTTTATTATTCTTTCTCTATTTTGTAAATGTACATTTGTATGCAATGTCTACTGCATTTAAATTTCTTTACAGAAGATATTATTCCTTGGAAATGCTTCACAGACTAATTCCATTAATCATTCTTTTTCCACAGTGTCTGAAATCCTGATATTTTACACTGTCTCTTTCTCAGACAAACCAAAACTCTTCTTCCTGCACTGCATGATAATACCAAAACATATATGGCATGTTTAAATGCCCTTGAATATATTCTCTTAGCTTTCAGTCTGTTCTTGATGTACTGGATTTTTAAGCATGAATTGAAAAGCACAAGATGACATTAGAAGTATGCCAGGACAGATATTTTTATATTAATATATATTACAAATATATAAAAGCTCCAGTCTAGTTAGTAACTTTAGGCTAATGCAACCATGGGAGAATGATTGATGAAGAATGGGTGCATACTGACAGCTGATTCAGAGATCATTCCAGTTTTTCAGAATATTTAGGCAACTTCTACAAGCAACAAAGGAAGGTAAACACCTCCAGAAGGAAATTCATTTTAGATGGAATAAGTCTCTTTACATGACTGTAAAAGCTTGGCTGAATCTCATAGATTAGAGGTTAGAGTTAGAGTAGTTATTAACCTTTGAAGTATAAAAGTAAATAAGATTCATTATATTCCAACAGTTATGTGTAGGTTATATAAAGAGAGGTTATATAAAGAGAGGAACACATAAAGAACTAGAAGTGATTTTGTTCTTGGGCATTTAGTTAAAATGGTCATGGAAATGCTTTGTCCTACTTCAAGATTGGCATGATCACTTGCAGGGATGAGAAAAGAGAAGAAAAAAAAACTTCCTTTCTGCTTCAGCTAAATAGGGCTATAAATGTCTCTGCGTAATATACATGATGCAGTCAAGAGAATTTTCATTAGTTTCTGCCAACCTGAAAGAAAAGATGCTATGTTGCTTTGTGTAAAATCCTGCTTGAGAGAATAAAAGGATACTTTCCGTGTACCACAAAAAGTTTGTTATAAACAAATTAAAGTAGTATTGTAAGTGTGCCATGTCATTGAGATAGATAATTGTGCATGCCCAATATTCAACATTGAGTTACAAAGGAATATCAAATTACCAGCACAGAAATGGAAAGTCTAGGCATGGAACAGTGTTGCAGAAAGGAATAAGTATGACAGAAAGGAAATATTTATTTTATATAGGTTTTTGATGGATTCAAGTGAAGTGAATAGAAAAACTTCCATAAACTGTGGTAATCCTTTAGGTAGGACCTGCTGTTTATATATATCAAAGGTAATCATCTATAAGTCTGTTTCTCCTCTCCATGATGTACTATAGCTCTCTGCATATATTGTAATTTTAACTAGTCATGCCTATATCTCAAAAATATGCTTGATACTAAATGTGACACAGTAAAATCATATGAAATTAAAAAAAAAGCCAACAAAAAGATCCTTTATGGAGAATAACAATTACAATTTCACAATAAAATTCATTAATACACACTAGAGAAAAAAAAAAAAGACTTCTAATTAATTCTAATTCTGCAGAAGGAAAGAGGTTGAAAATAATAAAAAAAAAATTATAAATTAAGGAAAGAAGGAACAAAGAAATGGAGATTTCCTGAAGCTACTAAAAGCTCTGTATTGCCACACAGATATTCAGGGAACACATTTTATTTATTTATTTATCTTATTTAAGCTAACAGACAGATCGGGAGCGTTATTTTAATATGTTATTGGACTGGATACTATTCCCATCATAGCATCTTGGTAAAATATGTAATGACAAAATGTATCTAAATCTAATACATGGTTTAGAAATTGAAACTTGTTAAATAGTGATACTGTCTGGATATAAAATTTTTGCCTTATTGGGACAAACTGTATTTAAATAAATTATTATTTTCTCCATGAATACTGATTAAATGCGTTCTCATCCCTTCATCATTTATAAGAAAAGATGAAATTAGAAATTTAACATTATGACAAAATGTCCTAATTATTCCTAAGCAAAATAAAACTATGCAGATCATAATCTTGAGGAATCCAAATTTTACAGCAGCATTATACTGAATGACAGAATTGTTGAAGTTGGAAGGGACCTTTGGAGATCATCTAGTCCAGCCCCTCGGTCTGAGTCATATAGAGCAGGCTGCCCAGTGCTGAGTTAAGACCTGGCTTTTCTCATTCAGCTGTAAGTTTATTCTCAAAACTCTGCTTATTGTCTGAATAATATGACAGCTGTAGTGAGACTGGGAAGGGAAATCCCAAGGAAATTCTCAGCTGGTAAAATAACTCCTACCCAAGGAATTTTAATTTTTGGAACATATGTGTCCTAGTACTCTTCATAGATTTTTAGTCTTAGTATCAGGGCTTTGATTCAGGTTAGGAGACAGAGGGAGCCCATGCCTTGAACTTGAAGTCCCAGATCTACTGATCTGGAAAGGAACTGCAGCTGGAAGAATCTGCCCCCAAGGAATTTTCAGCCCTGGTAAAGTCAGGGGCCCCTAGAGCTAGAGCTCAGTCTAGGAATTGGGTTAAGATAGACAGAAAGAGAAAACACAGAACATTGGCAGGTATAAGACTGGAAAGAGGCGACCAAGACAAATTGAGGAATAATGAACTTTCTGATAAGGAATGTTTCATTGTTGAATGGGCTGGTCCTAAGGATCAGCCACAGATTAGCATTTCAATTTGGGCTGGAATAATGGCGAGGGTTTTCTTTTAGGGAAAAAAAAAAGGCAAGAATTGCAGTGGAGGAAACCAGAGGAAACTGGAAGGTTAAAACCACAATAATTATTTATCTGTGATAAGTCAGAGGTGTCTTATACGAATTTAGTAGATTATGGACTGCAGGATTATGACTGAAAGATGATGAAAGCCCTGGGTTTCTAGACAGCAGACTTGGAGGACTTGTAACCAAAGTTAAAATGCGACTAACCAAATCTTTCTCTTAAATTTTCCCTTAAAACTTTTTATTATTTGAAAGATCTAGGTTTACTTGCTCTGTGATCTATTCAGTTTAGGCACTCTTAGGTACAGGTATTTTTAAGCAAAATACCACCTAACACAGAGATCACCTTTTGCCTGGCTGCCATTTGTAAAAATCATAGTTATTCTTTTTAAGAGTAATCTTCCACAGTAACTCTGGTGTACTCCCTCAGAGTTCTGGCAGATTGCTTTGACGTATTTATTTTCTAGTATTGACTAGCACATACATGGCCCATCTGCAGCCTCTCAGTCTGTCTTGTATATTAAATCAATAAAAGTAACCAAAAATGCAATCTCTGCATTTTTGGGGGGAAGGCTTATATGCATTTTTAAGACAGAAATGGTGATTGAGAACCATTTTAGTCAAATCTAGAATTCACTATTAAAGACGTATTTTTACATATATACGAACTACAATCAAACTTACCTTTTCTATTTAAGCATATAGACTTTTTGTTAGCAACTGCGATGCCTAGATTGCTGATCTCATATGGTATCCATAAGGATCCTCCTACAAAGTGTAAAATCTTCCACTGGTAGAGTTGAGGTCCTTCTGAATAGGACCTGGTGTTTATTGTGAACACACTCTGCAATAAACTCTAGTTGCTGCTAATACATACGGAGTACGGTCTACCTTCTTAGAAATGAGATCAGAAGGTCAAGAGAAGTTTTTATTCCTTTCTATCATTTGTTAGTGAGGCTGCTCGACAATAATGTATCAACTATTGTCTCCAGTTCAAGAGAGATGTGAAGAAACTGAAGGGGAAACTGAAGACCTTTCAAAAAGATGTCTCCTGTGAAAACAGACTGTCGGAAGTGAGCTTATTTAGTTACATGAAAAGTAGAATAATAGCTTAGGAGTTATCTGCAATTGCTTGAAAGAGAGTATAGAAGAACCGGACTCTTCTCCCTAATGCCAAACAATGTAAAAATTTAATTAAGTACAAATGTGAAGTTCAGATCAATATTAGGCAAAAAAAATATTACTACTGGGACAAAGGAATGTTAGTGAATGGAATAAGCCATTCACAGATTTTTTTTTTAGGACTTGGACTTAGACTATTAGGGACCAGATGGCTGTGGGGGAGGAGGGAGAGGCCGCAGAGGACCAGGTGAGCGCCGGGAGAGTGGAAGTTGCTGAGGAAGGAAGGAAGTGAGTTGGAATAAACTGGATTCAGGAAGAAGACAGTTGCTCATCTTCCGCATGCTCCATGACTGCCTGGATTGTGCAACCAATGATCAACTGCTATGTTACTGTTACAGCCAATGGGGATTGCTATGCCAGGTATGCGGAAGGCGGCTGTGTATAAAGACTCAGGTTTGTGCGCAATAAAGGGTTTGACTTTCTGCACCATCATGGTGCGCATGTCGTTCCGGTCTCACACGAGTTAGAAAGCCCTCGGCATTAGACAAAGCTATTTTTGACCTGATCTGCCATTGACAAAAAGCAGAGATGTCTCCAGAGGTGTCTTCTAACCAGTATTCCTATTTTTTTCTTTCCTCTGCATCCTCTGTATTTCTGTTTTATTGTGTTCTCTTATCATGCTCCTCTGAGCTATTAATACCTCTTTTTGCCAGGTATCTTTTTGCCATGTTCTGTTTTATCAGAACAATCTCTCCTACATTTCTGCCCATGACAAGTTGAATTTAATTTGTATTTGTAGTTCATATCACCAGAAAGATTTTCTTCTAGAGTAGCTTGTAACTGTTCCAGTTTTCTTTCCATCCTATTTTCACAGTTTGCTTTACTCTGTGTAGTTTGGTAATCCTTCCAGAATAAAAAGTGGAGTTCAGCTGTCCTAACTTTAAAGATCTATGGTTCACACATCTCCAGAGTTTAAATAAAGAAATAGGCTCATCTAGAACTTATTTATTGCATCTACTCTAGATATCTAAGTTAAGATTAAATGAAACATGCAAAGAAGTACCAGTTTCTTTCCAATGTATAAATATAGCTTAAATAGCTAGTTTAGCCATTTACATATCTCCTGTAGACATCTAAATCTGATTATGAAACTCGTGCAGAAGTCGCAAGCAGTTCCTGAGTTCTCCTCAAGCTCATGCAATAGCAGGAACATCTGTGTATATAACTAATCTTTTCCAAGCTGTTCATAGTAGATTCTCCTAAAGACAGTGTAATCTGCCACAACAGAGCGGAGGCTATTTTGTGTTAAATCTCTATTACATGAACAGGAACATCATGCTATGAGCAATATTGACACAAGCCAATATAATTGAATATTTGTCAAACCTTTAGGTGTGAAAATGGACTATTTTTGATCCAGTCATGTTTGCTAAGATGAGAGAAAGATTTTGTAAGTAACAATTAAAATCAAGGGATAAATAGGGCTAGCAGAGTTGACTATGGAAAGAAAGCAATTGTATCAGCTCTGCTGCCCTGAAAATATAGGATTTTCAGGTAGGCATTCATGGCATGCATTTCTTCAGTGAGTGTCTTATGATGTGTATGAGAAATCTATTAATCTATTTAAGTGCATATTACACGGCCCTTATTGAGCTACTTACCAGGTTTTGTATCTAGGTATATTGTGATGGTTACTCAGACTGTTTTTGTAAGTTGTTTTTTAACCTTTAATCATTTTGTTCCTTCTTGTCTATATGGTTCCTTTCTCTTCTTTCCCTTCTTCTCATTTTTGGGAATGACATGCCTCCATTTCTTTCCCTTCTTTTCTCTTTTTTTTTAATTCTTCTATAGCCTATCTATTTTTCCTTCAGCAGGTGTTCTCTAACCTGTACACATCATTCATGAAAATATCTCATCTATTTTTAAAAGGTTATTTTCTCCTAGCTTTTCTATTTTAATCATGCCTTTTATTCCTTCTGTTCTATCCTTGGAATAAGTTGATTCCTCAAGTTGTCTCTTATTTTGTTAAATCTACTCCTTTTCAATCCAGTTCTGTTCAGGTCCTTCTCATGAGACAGTCCTCCCTCTAGTTATTAACGACTTGCTTGAGGCTATATCCAAAAGTCACACTTCTATTCTTATTTCACTTGACATCAACTTTTGACAAGGTGGATCATTCTTGTCCTTCCTTGTTTCGCCATATATGGATTTTCTGACTATTTTAGTACTCATTCATCATCTTGAATTGTATGCTTTTATTTTACACTGCGGACCAAATTATTGGATTTTTCTCATTTCTTTCCTGAAAGTTGATTTCAAAGCTTCCTTAATTATTATATATTTTTTAAAACAAATGTTACATTTTTTCCTCAAATTTATGAAGCTTTTCTGGCAAATCTAGTGTTTTACCTCCAAAAGTTCTCTATTGAAGTCTGGCGCTACTGCTTTAGAGGTTATTGCTCTGGCATGTTTTCCCAGTAGGTTCCAAAGATGAGTGAAACTGTCATTTACTTGTATAAATTGGTTATGGAAAGCTTGATTTTACAAATTTACAAGTATAAACATCGATTCTTATCTTCATGATTTTTTTATGCAATATGTGTGCACATTTTCGGGTTTTCTTAGTATGATAACCTATAAAGATTTTTTTTTTCTGAAGTCAACAAATCATATATAATTTCTCATCTATCTGCATTGCAGCATTATTACTGTATTTCATTTAGTTCAGAAGCAGAAACTTCATTTGAATTGTAGGTATAGGTATATTTGAACAATACATAGGCAAACACCTGAAAATCACTTAGATAATGTAAGATGGTTTGTTTACATAAAAAAATGTATTATCTGTATTTGCTCATGTTTAATGCTTGCTTTTTTTCTACACTTATTGATAAAATTGAATAAAAAGAAAAGTCACAGGAAAACTGAGTTATAAAGATGCTTATGTTTCATCTTCAATTATAAATTTACCTCTCTCCAGCAAAATTAAAGAAAGGACACATTTTCTCTTAAAATCATTAGATATTGATATATACATCTAGCTGTTGTGTAATTTCAAAAATGTGATTCAGCACAAATAGGTGTAGTATGTTCCAACACCTCCTCCAAC
This sequence comes from Nothura maculosa, assembly GCA_032353885.1. Taxonomy (NCBI): domain Eukaryota; kingdom Metazoa; phylum Chordata; class Aves; order Tinamiformes; family Tinamidae; genus Nothura; species Nothura maculosa. Next base: position 116,721 of record JAUBOD010000400.1, on the reverse strand, counting down.
CTTCTTTCTTGTGATGCTTAATTCTGTTTCTCTCTTAAAATGGGAAAATATTAGTGCTTCCATTTGTGCACTGCCTTGCATTGTTCTATAAGAAAACGTTACCTATCCAGTTACAAATTTGTATTCTTGTGTTTCATTTTCCCTGCTAATGCTGTTTCAGAATAATTCTTTGAATTTCTCTGTCAAGATTCATGTAAGAGTTCCAAGAGTATCTTATGCAGCTTAATTATGTCTCTAGTCTTCTTTTCCAGACTCAGTAAAGAGAACATGAAAGAAGAAGCTATAGCAACAGTTGTTATTCCTCAGATTTAATGTGTGTAGAAACACTGCTCCCAGTCATTGAGCATGTCTAAGTCATATATCTTCTTCCACATTTTTTCCTCTGTTCATTCCTTAAATGCTTTCTTTAGTGACTTTGATCTGCAAGATTTTTATTTCTGCTGTCTGGTCTTTCTTTGTGCATTAAGAGTCCTAGTGATTAAGAAGGTGAAGAGTTTGAAGTAAGATATTTACAATGTCAATAAAGTCTGAATCTGATTATAACCAGGACATTTTACACAGAATATTTTCTATTAAGTTGAGTTTACAGAATAATTTTAACATTACTTATTTATTTTCCTGATTTATATAGGACAATGAAATGACTACATCTTTCCAGTCCTGAAAATAATTAAATGCTGTTGTTCCACCCTTTCAGAGAGGAAAATAATAGATTCTCTGATTTCCTATGAAGGCTCTTTTACAAGCCATAAAAACTAATTTCCAGTGATTAAGGCTTTAGAGGAAGTTGTATTACCTTCTGAGAAATTAGAAGTCTGTAAAATACAGAGGTGGAAGTGCCAGTCTTATTCTATCATTCTTCATTGCATGTGTCATATGCACATGTTAGGCGTCATGTATTTCTGCTTCCGGTGTAGCTTGTCAACTTTTCAGTGCTTCCCTTAAGGAGAAGATGAAGGAGAAGATATTGCATCCAAATGATTCTTAGTCCTTCTTAATTTCATTCCACAATTTCTAATCATTCTTTCTTTTATCATAAAATGAAACTCCTTCCCCTCCTTGGTATCTCTGCCCTTCAAATATTTGTAGACCACCATACACACTGATGTCCCTTTCATAAGTCTTTTTGAGACAGAAAAAGATATAAAAATAATTGTTGTATTACAGCTGTGCTTATGAAAAGATCAGGAAAAATGACTTTATACATGGATGGTATTTTTTCTGACTTGTCCAAAACTGCAATGTGTTGTGCTATTTTATGTTCTAAACTAGTACATAATTATGGCTTCTTAAAACAATTATGGCTTCCTCATCTATTATCGAGTGGAATTTTAAATCAGTTATATATATTGGCATTGATAGTGGCAATTCAAGCCAAAAGCCATTCTGATTTTGAAATATACTTCTCTGACCAATTGTTTATTAAAATGCTTACTAAAATGTCAGTTTACTAAAATCTGACTAGTCATTCAAAGGCAATGTATCTTTTCCACATATGCATGTGACAATATCTCCTCTGCCTCCCCTAACGCTTTGGGATAATTTTTTCTAATTGTCCCCTTCTATAGCTACAAATATTAGCTTATACAAACTTAAGGATGCATAGGATTCCAAAGAATGTTTCAGACTGTTCCTATGTAATCTTAATGCAAAGTGAGCTAAAAAAAAAAAAAATCCTTTTACTGTGCTGCCTATTAAGACTAGATGCCTGGATCCTGCATAAATGGCAGAGTTTCAGTAGCAAGGATTTGCAGGTGTGATCTGTGTGGCAAGAAGCCATGAACTGCCTCATGCAGGTTATAGCTGGGTCCAGCTGGCTCACAGATGGATGAAAACAACCACCAAAACAACAGATCAAAAGAGCACAAAATATTTAGAAAGAATAGTAGCCAGAAGGGATGGGTGACACAGGAGAGGGTAGATAAGAATGCATGTGAGAGGAGATGCAGGAAGAATACAAAAAAGGGACCCACAAGTAGAAATATGAAAAGATGCATTTTGGAGAAAAGAGATGGAAGAGGGACGTAGAAGGAGACATTGCTGGGGGCACGATTAAAAGTTTTTTTTCTGGAAGGATGTGTTCCAGGCTGGAGAAAATTTGCCTCTGAGTGACTGCCATTCTTTAATAAGCTATTCTAGGGCATGAATGCCTCTGAGGGTCTGTGGCCCCTGAGAGAACCTGTCCCAGAGCACAGATGCCCTTGGAGAGACTGTGGCCACTGAGGGAACTTGTCCTGAAGCAGGGATGTCTCTGAGGGATTACAACCCATAGGATAACCCATGTCCTAGAGCAGGGACAGCCCTGAGGAGCTGCAGCCCATGGGGAAATCATGCTGGAGCAGGGATACCCTTGAGGGACTGTATCCGGAGAGGATTCTGTACCAGGACAGTGAAAATGAGTAAGAAGCCAGAGGAAGCAGAAGAAAAGGGTAAGAAGCAAGATGAAGAAGGAATAAAGCAGTAGGCACTGGCCTCAACGTTCTGTGACACCTAAATGAACCAGGAGGGCCAGGGTGTAACTTGTTCAAATGCAAGTGAAGCTGAGTCTAGGAAGCTAGTAAGCAAGCTATTTAACTGAAGTTGATGAAGTTGAGCTGGGGAGGAGGGGGAGAAGAGAATAAAGGTATTCCCCTAAGTCTTTGTTTACCTCTTTGTTTATCAATATATGAATTCAGTATTAAAGGTTTATGTTAATTTGTAATAAATTAAATTAAGTAAACCCTCCCAGCTGAGATTTCTTTGACTGCAGCAGTAATGAGTAGCTTCAGTGACACATCACAGTCAAATGAGAGAACTGGATGGCTTGTGAGTTTGTAGAAGCCTGTTATTTTATATTGTTTCTAGAATCTCCAAGGGGTTTAGGGGCTTCCTATTCACTTCAATGATTTAAAACAGCAACTCATATTTTCTTGGCTCTTACGTTCATTTCTGTTTTTCTGAATTCTGTTTCATTTTTATAAATCTCCTTTAGAACTCAATATGATTATTTCCTTTCAGTAAGATTGTGCTGTTTTTGTCTGGCCAATCTCTATTTGCAGACCATGTTGGAAGTTTTGTGGTCATTCTGTGCTGTCAGATAAAGCATTTCTTTTCAGTCAGAGCTTAGTTCTGCACTAGCAGGATGACACATTTACTGTCATCTTTAACTTTGCTTTTAGTGCTCTTTAGCCTTTGGCTTATGTACTTGGCTTATTTGATGCAGATACATATGTATCCTGACATTAACAAGCCTCTCTGAGCATTCAGTTTTCCATAGCTGGCTTTAGTTGAGATTACTCACAAAAGACCTTTTGGTAGATTCTGTAAAGGATTTAGCACTTAAAATTGATAAATCCCTAAGTTTCAGAATCTAACTAGAAAATTCTATTTGGCAATTGAGCTCTGTATTTTATTTTATTGAGAAAATTATACTCCTTGGGACAATGATTTGAAAAGCCTTGAGGCCAAGCACAGAACTAGCAATTGGAATCATGCCAACTGAGAACAGATTTTCAAGGCAGATCTGGAGGCAGGTGTCTCTATTATTTTAGGATTCAAGCCCAAAGTCCATTTCCGAAGGGAGATGATTCTGCATTATTTTATAATTCAAAGGAAGTGGTGGAACTACTTACATCCCATGCAGTAACTTAGCATTATTCACTATGAAACAGAATACTGGATTCTGTATTCTGGAATCAAACTATTGATTCCACAAACTACTGTCCACATCACAAAAAGCATGAGAAGTAAGATTCAGTGGAAATTGCTATTACACTTGCTTTTCAAAGTGAAAATTATTTTCATTTCTTTTCAAAACAATGCCAACAGGCAAAAAGAAATGTATTTTTTTTGTTTATGTACAAGTATAGCAAGCATGATCATGATTCTGCAGTTTAATGTCTTTAGCAATGACCTGAAATGGAGAACAGTGAACTGTTTTGCTTCCATGAGAATTTGTGTTTTTCACAGCATTAGAATGAAAAATACAAATAGTCCTGTAAATTAAGACTGGAATCCATAATTTATCAGCTTAACTGAATAGATGACCTCTGTGCTACAGAACTAAATTTTTTTCCGTTCTAGTTTTTCATCTATAGACTAATTTATACTGTTAAAATGAATAGCTATTGCTAAAGCACTTTCTGGCTCTGGTGATGTTAATTACTGATATTTTCAAATGTGTGATTTCAGCTCTCTGTAAAATTTTCTCCTTGGACACTCTCAGAACAAAAGGAAAGAGCTTTCAAACCTGTTATATAGGTTCCTGAATAAATTTTAAAAGATATTTAATAACTACATTTTTCCATCAGAGGAGAACTGTGGTTGCAGAATAGTCAAAAGTAATCTCTGCAGAGAGAGTGAGAGATTTTTGATCTTGATGATGATTCACACAGCATACTGTATGGATGGTCCTTAAAAAATAGATGATCTTGCCTTTATTTGAACATAGCCAATGTAGTCTTCTATCCAGCTGCATGAACAATAACACCGACTTATAGAATAGAATGGATAAGCGTAACGATGTTCTTAGCAATCCAGCTCAATGAAATCATTCAGATAATGAATTCACAGTATTTAGGATTATCCAATCACTAATTGAAAAAGAAACTCATAAAAATGGACAGATAAATCTTGCATTTTTTCCTTTGATCCTTCAGAGTACAATATGGTTCAATAAGTTAGAGTTTTAAAATTCAAAACTTCTACTTTTTTTTCTTTTACAATTGAGGTTAGAGATTTGTAAAAGAATTAAGTAAGGGACATATCTTGAACATTACTTGCACATTGGCTTTGGGTTGAAAGGTCATCTTGGAGGAGTTCAATACATATTTCAGATTAATCTTTTATGTTTCATTCATATTATCAGAATTGAAGCAATGGTGGTGAACTCTGGCTGGTGAATTTATTTTAAGAAAAATGAATAGTATATAAATAATCTTGTGCGGATGGTGTTGAAATGAAAGTTAGTTAAGTCACTAAAGTAACATATGACAGCAGTCACACTATGAGAACTAAGTAATATAATGCCTATGGACTTTTAGGTGGATTTAGAGGATTTTCTATTCACGCGGTGTGCCCTAGGAGTTGTTCATTGAACTTTGAATAACTTAATATGTTTAACCATATTTAAACATCTTTATAGCCAAAGCTATAAAGCTGGCTAGATAGAAAACATCTCTTATCAAGCAGTTTGTAGGTTTCAAAGTATTTGTGAGCTACTTTGTTGTCTATTGGTACACTTGTCTTTATATACTCACTGTATAATTTTGTTAGTTCTGTTCCCTAATGTCTCCAATTTTTTTTTCCGATAATATTTATTTTAAAAATAAAATAAAATGATTTTTTCTTTGTTGTTTAAGTTCATATGTCTAATTTCTCAGATGCAATTTAAAGAAAAATGTGCAAATGGCAGGGATGCTACACTTTTTGAAACAGGATGCAATTTAGAAAATTACCTCCCTTTCATTCTGTGTATGATATTTATGCATGCTTACAGTAATACATCTCTAGAGCCACAGTAACTCACTTGAGGTATGACGTCTTGCTAAGTTTTTTCTTATAAAAACAGAAATCTAATAGCAATTTGTCTTTATCACACACTAGTAGCAACAAAATCCTATGTATTCTTCAGCTACACTTGGTCTTTTTCACATATATATTTATCCTATCCAATGCAAGGATACTTCTTTAGTCTCAGTTTCAATCACTGTTCATGTAGAGCACTCAGAAAAAAATCTGTTTTGGTAAGACTTCTGTTTGCCATGTTTCATAGAACAAAAATTCCCAGACATCCTGGTCATTGCACTTCACGCTAGGTAACTCCAAGGAGGTAGGGTCTCTTCATGGATATACTTACCTCATCTAACTATGCTAAACTCTGCATTCCTTATTTGCCCCATTTGCAGTAAATTCTATGAGAATATGTTGTTCTGCATCCATAAAGTTTACCTGTCTGGGATGCAAGTCCTCTTGTTTAAATTTATGCCTATTGTCTCTCATGCCATTACCTTGCACCACTGGGAAAGGCCTGACTTCATTTTCTGCATAACTTCCTCATGTGTACTTCCTCATGTGTACTGACAAACTGCTAATAGCTCTTTTCCAAACTCATCAAATCTAGTTCCTTCAGCCTTTCCACACAGGGCAAGCACTCCTCTGAACAACTTGGTGGTCCTCTGATGAACTGACCCCAGTTGATCAACATCTCTTTTGTACTGGGTTACCCAATTTGAATGCAGTATTCCAGATGTGGTCTCGTGAGTAATGAGTAAGAGCAGAGAAATTATCTTGATCTACTAGCTGTGTGGTAGATCATTAAACTATCAGCGCTTTCAAAAATTCTCTGAAGTTCTCTTTGAAGTTTCAGAAGAAAATATTTTCTCTTTCTCTGGGTCAGAGCAAAGGACACATGCATTGTAATACACATTGTTAAAGTATCCTGTAGACTTTTAAAGCCCTTGCAGTTGGATTCTCTAAGGATAGACTGCTCTTTGCTCTTTTTTATCATACTGAGATTTTTTGTTGCCTTCTAAATCCATCTTGGACTGGAACGTTGAAATTGGCATAATACCTTCTGTGTGGACAGGATACCACACTAACAGATGACTATCCTAATGGACAAGCTATGCGCATCAATTTTGGTTAGTATGGGCAGAAATCCTCAAAGAATAGTCAATGTAGATTTTCAGAGCTGGTTTTTACAGACATAAGTCATCACAGCTTCTGCTCAGACCTGCAGGTCTGAATAGCTTGTCTCTCCATGTAAAGTGAGTGTTTCTACTCCAGGGGGTCAGGTTAATTTTGAGATATAATAATAATATTATAAAGTCTAACTAAATTTACCTATCATGTCTACCACGAAAACCAAGAAATAACTTCCCATGATTTGTTTTGGGTCTTTTGGGTCTCTCACAAATCCTTAAAAAACTTTTTCAAAAAAAAAAGGACTTAAAAAGACTACTTACAACTGCAGCAGTATTTTTCAGAGGCACATTAATTCAAGTAGATAGATAGATAGGTAAAGAGGTAGCTAGACCAAGAAGTGGAAAGACAGACAAGTAGGTAGATAGACACTGTTTCTTTTCTTTCAGAAAAATCTGAAACTGAAAATCCTTATGTGAGTGACTTAAAACTTTAACTACGCTTTTCTAAATTGTTGTAATTCTTTGTTTAATTGTATCTTCTCTTCCTATTTTAATGTCAGACAATAAAATTGTAATAAAGGTTTTATGAAATCAGTATCTGTTAAAGAAGAAGTCTATTTTTGCACATAACTGTGGATAAGGGACCAGTGAAAAGTTATTGTCTATGATGATTGTGTCTCTGTTCAAAGATTTATGCTTTTTATGCCCTCGCTTGGGGATAATACTTTCTAAATTATTTTAAGCTAGAAGAGCTAATGCTGAACTGTCAAAGTAAACTTGGTTTGCCAAGGACAAGTCTCATTAAGGGATACTGCTCCTGAGAGCAGTGATCTTAAAAGAAAAAAAAATCAAATATATTGTTTTGATAGAGAGTAAAATGATGAGATAATATTGTTATTTATTTTATTATTATGTTTAGGAACTCTTTAATGTGGAACTTAGCCAGTGACCAGCAAGGAGGGATCATCTTTTAGATGTTGATTAATGCCTCAAAGGCTGATGTCAATGGTGCTCAACCTAGAATGATAAGGGCTGCAGAAAAACTTGATCTGTGAAAAGGAACTTGAGACTCTTTAGTCTAGAGAAAAGAAGGCTGAGACAGCATTCCAAAACAAACAAACAAACAAACAAAAAGTGTCAGGAATAAACCATCCTTCTTATTTGCTGTGGATACAGTAAGAAATAATTGGCTTTCATTGAAGCAAGGAGAATGTAAGGAGGCATTTAATAAAAAGTATTTTAACACTGAGAACAGTTGAATAGGTAGTCTGGAAAAGCTGGGCAGCCTTATAGCCTGTATCCGCCATTTGTAGGTTTTAACAACCAATTATGTTAATAAAATAGAAGTTTCTCTATTTTGCTTCAGTGGGGGGATGGACTACACTGTCTCTCAAGGTTGCTTGTGACTTTGTTCAATCTATGATTATTAAATATATTGCCATCACAGAGACTTCTGATTTGCATTTCTTCTTTAGCTTACAATGACATTCATTATGGGATGAAGCTCTCCAATTAAGGAAAGAGATATTATTTTACATTGATACAAAGAATGCATTTCTTCTTTGAGACACACTAAAATAAATCTTCATGTATTGAGTTGCAAAGTAAAGACTGAAAGAATCATACATCGTTTTGCTGTTTTGCATAACTTAAAATAGCAATGGAAATTTATTTTTAGTTCTAAAAACATACGGAACATATGACTGTGCTAAATTTCAGACATGAATTGGACAAGATTAATGACTAGTTCTCTAATATTGCCTAAATTGTTCAAAATTTGGTTAAAGCTAGTTTACACTTTTCAGGAGAAGCCCTGACCCTAAGCCAATTTCCACTTTTGAGGTCTGATTCTGCAAGTGGCTGAAAGTCCTCTTTTTCTTAAATGAAGACTTAAGTAAGTGCAAACTGAGGAAGATCACCTGATACACTAGATAACACACTTATGATCTCCAGATGTTATAATAGCAGAATTGATTCTGAATAATGAATGTAATTATTGCAAGCAAAATGAAAATGGAATCTATAGAAAATATGGACTATTGAACTGCAGAATAAAACAGTTTTATTTTTTATTTTTCACTCAAAAAGTCCCAGTAAACAAATGAACTACAAAGCTATCAAAATCAGATATGCCTAACTGAAGTGGAAGTACAGCACAGCGTCCAAGGAAGTGAAGAGTCACTTTCTTTGCTAACTAGAAAACACATTTAAAAATAATTCTGCCATGAAAGAAAAGCAAAAAAAAAAAAAAAGCAAATTGTCAAATTTCAAAAACAGAAAAGGAGACAAATACCTGCCTCTCAAGCTATTAGGTTGTTTAAAAATAGACTAGCAAGCACCTCAGTGTTCTTCAAAATACACAAAAAAATCAAGCTATCTTTTATCCACAAAGTTATGCAATCCCAGAACCAGTTTAGAAGCCTGTTTTACTGTAAAATGATAATCTCTATTAGGCTATAATAAGTTAAACCTTAATAATACTTTCCAGTCAGTAATATACTAAATAAAATGATTTTTCATGTAGAATTCAGGATGACTTCTACTGATCTTTCTATATGTTAAATTCATATTTGACATATATCAATTCTATACATAGAATTATGGAAAAAGCAGTGGGAGAAGGAAAGAAATTTTCAGGCCGTAGAAAAGGAGGAAAATCACAAATGATTGTTGTGTTTTAACCTAATCTTATGTTAGTCCATGAATTTCTAGCCAAGCCTACAGGATTTTTTTAGTGCAGCTTTTCTTTCTGTGTTCTGTAAAGATCAGTGAAGATGTGAGGGAAAGACTTATGTTACCTATGATATCTGTGATACAAAATTGTATGAATTATACTAGGAGTCACCTATTCTTTATGCTTATTTGCTTATGCTAAATTGCAAGTGGGTTGATGTCAGGAAAGTATATTTTAAGTAAGTGCTTCCTTTAATGGTTTATAACTGAAACACAAGGGTAAGAAAGAAATCTTTAGCTAAAAATTGTGATTGTAAAAATTAGAATAGTTTCATAATTTATGGGAAGCAGTCTCAATGCCTTAATAAAGAAGAGAAAAATAGGTCATTTCCATTTCTTACAGTTCACCTAAATTCAAACTATACCTTAGCCAAATGAAGATGTTATCGCCTGTACTACATCTATCTTGTCACATACCCTAAATGAATGTGCACTGTCTGCAAAAGGCAGACTACATGTGTCTTATGATTCAAATCTTTCATGATTCAAAAGGAAATATTTAAGGTTGCAGTATCATTCCATATTTTAACATTGCAGATCCTGGCTTTTAAAAATATAAGCCTGAAAAACCTATTAGTTAATCTTTCCCAGTTCATATAGAAAAGAATGCCATGTTTGGCATTTTTTCTGTGCTTTGTATTCTGTGTCTGTGAGCAGGGAGCAAAAGGTATCAAAAGCTTTAAAGAGTCTACTATAAAAAAAAAACACAAAGAAACAAAATAGTACAAAAACAACAACAACCAACTAACCAATCAAACAACAACAATAAAAACAAGTCACAATTAAAGACTGAATGCCATTATTACTTCTCTAAAGGAGCAACGGTTTCTATTCATCTGCCAGAATAAATATCTGGCGATCAAGTACAACAGGCACATGAAGAAATTCATGTCTTTAGTGCTAAGTGTATGCAATAAATATAGCAGATTAAAAAAAAAAAATGAAGTAGGGGACTTAGGAATTTTCTTTCTGGAATGTCTCACTCAAATGATCCCCCAGGTTGAACCCTAACCCTAACCCTAACCCTAACCCTAACCCTAACCCTAACCCTAACCCTAACCCTAAGCTTTGCTTTATGAATCCACAAGGCAGAGTTATAGTCCAATACAACCTGAGTAAACAAGTAGGTTTTAGAGCATTTAAAAGATTCATCTCTAAGTAGGAAGGGCTTGTCAGCAACAACCTTAATTATATTTGAAGCTCCACAGTAATATTACCTGAGATTAATCAGCTGCAACAGCTGCAACTACTGTGTTATAAGAGAGATTAGCAAAGAATTATCCTGGAAGGAGGGGATGGTGGGGAGCTTAAAAAGAGCATAAATAGGAAGGAGGCTTTTCATATCCCTCTGCAGTACAGGTGACTTGGACTCTGTCTAAACAGAGAGTGTAAATCTAATGCTAAGGGACAAGATTCCCCAAAGCTGGACCTGAAGGCGTTCCACAGTGAATCTTTATGCTGCAGTTTCCGAATGAACACGAAAAATGACTCTTGATTGCAGTATGGAAAAGATGAATTCAAGTCGGAGAACACTCTTCCTCAAATCTGATACTCTCTTTTCTAATGTTCTGTCCTCTAGCACCCTCATTACCAAATATTTTTTTCTAGGACTTTGGCTCCCATGAGCCTTTATTATTGCTTGTTAGTATCATAATCCTAGATCAAATCCACCTCTATTTTACATTCCTTTCCATCATTTTGCTTACAGTGCATTTTCTTCTCAGAAGTGCTTTGTGCACCTCTCAAAATTTTCTCTTCCCAACAAAACCTATTTTCTTAAAATATTTTTTTTTCTCATGCAGATGATTGTAGTAACACTTGTACATATTTTCCTCACATGTCTGCAAAGGTCAGTTTCAAACTTGTATTGCTATGAAGCAGTACCGACCTAGTAACAACATTGTGGTCTTTTGCAAAGCATTTTTCTGTGTGTGTGTGTGTGTGTGTGTATGCATTTTTGCAATGCTCAAAGCTTCAAATTGTCAGCCTAAACACTGAGTAAAACATATATTCTTACAAAAAGAGTTGAATAAATTATACTATAAAAGAGCTATAAAAGAGTAGAAGCAAGAGCTGGCTTTAGATGAGTTTAATTAACTTCCTAATTTCTTAACATACACCTGAAGTTTTTCCTCAATATTTGTTCCTATGCACCACCAGCTATAATCCTGTTGTCTCAAGCTAGCCCCCAGTATCTCCTAACACAGATGGCTCTGCATTAGTCATTCCTAAGCCTACTTATATGTTTTGTTTTATTCTTTGCTTTCAAGTCACTTCTGTTAGTAATAATGGTTTTTACTGTTCTCTAAATATCAAATGACCAGAATTTCTGCTCAGTTAAAGTCCTAGTGATTGCTATAGAGAACAGAAAAAACAACATAGAAAATTGAGACTACAATAATTGTGTAAAAATAGGAATGCCATCAGTATATGTAAGACTGGATTTTCAGTGAACTTTGCTGTTATGAAGGCTGTAGGGAAGGAAAGTGTCCTGCTCTGCACTGGAGTGCCTAACAAGCAAAAAGCAATATATACTCCGTTAATTTATGTTAATTATGAGATTGATTTAGTGAAGTAGCTTATCACCAAGCAGTGAGATCAAGCTATCTTCAGAAAAGCTTTCTTGCCTCTCTCAAAGATTCCTAAACTGCCTTGGCCTGAAAAACTAATTCTTAAATTTTGGTAGCAGTGTCATGAATATAACAGAACAGTCATCCAGGCAGGTTTTGAATGTCTCCAAGGATGGAGACTCCACAACCTGTCTTGGCACCCTGTTCTAGTGCTCTGTCACTCACAGTAAAGGATCTTTTTCTCATGTTCAGAAAGTCTTCCTACATTTCAGTTTGTGGCTGTCGCCTCTTGTCCTGTCACAGGGCACCACTGAAAAGAGTCTGGGCACATATTCTTTACACTTTCCCTTCAGATATCTATACATATTGATATCATAGAATCATATAATCACTAAGATTGGAAGGGCCCTTTGGAGATGATCTAGTCTAATCTCCTTGCACACACAGGGTCACCTAGAGCATGGGGCACAGGACTGCATCCAAGCGGGTTTTCAATATCTCCAGAGGAGAAGATTTCACAATCTCTCTTGGCAACCTATTCCAGTGCTCTGTGACTCTCACTGCTAAGATATTTCTACTTATAATCTCAAGTCTCAGAATTACATTTTGTTGTCAGCCTGCATCAGGATTAATTATATTTCAAAGAGAACAATAGGCTGAAGGGCTTCTTTAAGACTTTTCTAGAAAAAGTTTTGGGTATGGACATCCCTGCTTGCCATAGCTGGATGCAGCATCAGGTTAATAGACAGCAGATACACCATGTGCACTTTCTGGATGCAGTCTATAGATCTTTGCAGAGTCAAGCCTGAAAGAACAGAGCTCCCACCTGCTTTGGAGACCATCAGCCTTCCATGACCTTGAGTGTTTTTTTTTTACCTGAGTGCAAAGCAGTATGGATGATCCTTAAGTGTCTGAAATGATTTATTTAACATCAAATGATGTATTTAAGGATACGTTTCCTAAGAAGGAAAACAATAATGACTCCTGAAAATTACCATACAAGAATTCTTGTTAGAAAAGGCATAATATTTTTTGCTGATAACCTTTGCTTTTTAATGCTCATAACCTTTGAATCAGCCTAGAAACAGCCAAAAAAGACGTATTTTCCATTACTGTTTTAACTGATTTTTAAATCATAAAATAGTCTATAATATTATGATATTTGTGAATACTCAGTAGCAATTAATAGGAATGTTATGTAGTGACTTTGTGTAATCTATATTTTGAATTTCTTTTTTTTTTTTTGAATTCTCTAAATGCACAACAGCATTATATAAATAATCAGACTTTCTCTTCACATGCATTTGTATTGGAATAAATTTGGTTAATGATTCTTACCATTTTTTTATATCCTTAGTATGAGATTTAGTTAACTTTATTTCTATAGAACTTAAAATATCTATACAATATAAGCAACAGTTGCTGAAGTTTGTCCTGACTTTATCATTTTCTTATTATAGGACTGTATGATTTTATCATTTTGAAACTCATGTAGAATAAGAATGATAACTAGGCCTAGCTGTTTTTCGTCAGCGATGTATTAAGGTGTCTAAACTCCAGGCTGACAGATGAAAGGATAAAATGATAACATCCTAAAGAATTTCTGAGCTGAAGCTCAGCTACCAAGATGATCATGAAATTTAATTATATTGACTGATGCACTTACTTACATTCTTATAGCCTGAAACATTCTGGTGTCTGGTGTACCTGAAATTCTAATTCTTATACTCAAAAATGAACACCTTTTGCAATCTACTGATGTGATGCTTGAAAAGTGAGCTGTTCAGCTATAGTATGGAACAGGTTTGGAACTAACAGTGTAAACAGCTGTAATGTGACATCCACATACAAACAGGTTGAAAATTGCCAACTTATCATATCCTCTAGTTTGACAGATGCGTGTTCATTGCAGTAAAATTTCTCATAGGGATTTCTTCAGGAGTCTCTTTGGAGCTGATTATGATTTTCATATTACTATGCAGTATTTTAGGCTATTTTGAATATTTTAAAATTTTTTAGATAGTATTTTATCTTTCGAGTTACATTTACATGATTTTAATGCAGATGAATATTCTTCTAATTTCTATAGTAGCATTGAGGTCAGTGTTAAGTATAATTTTTATCAATAAAACAGATCCTGTAATAAATTAATTCTTTCTTTTTCCTCTTGTATTACTGAGGTATATTTAAATAGAGTAATATCAATAGTATAAGGAAAATGATGAAGAATGAGTAGTGAATAATCGTGTTAACTCACCTCTTTCAAACAGTCTTTCCTTGCATTTTAAAATATGTTTAATGAGGATTTTAATTTTACCAGTGATAATTTGCAGAATCATAGAATCATAGAATCATAGAATGTGTAAGGTTGGAAGGGACCTTAGAGGTCATCTAGTCCAACCCCCCT
>JAUBOD010000400.1:63942-101489 GCA_032353885.1 Nothura maculosa | reverse complement strand
CTCATAGGGCAGATGTTCCAGGCCCTTGATCATCCTGGTAGCCCTGCGCTGGACTCTCTCCAGCAGCTCCACGTCCCCCTTGTACTGGGGAGCCCAGAAGAAGTGGAAAGTATGTAAAATCAGAATCTATTAATTCCCTTCTTCTTTTGGGGACTGTTTTTCAGTCATGGAGCAGAAACAAAGCTGGTGACTTAGGTAACTGCTGAGAGAAGAAAATAAAAAAGAGCAACTGAGATTTTCCTTCACTATTATTACCTTACTTCTTGAAGTAGACCCTATATTTGATTCTTTAGACAAATGGAATAATTAGTTTTCAGAAAAGTATGCACTCACATGGTTACAGTCAGCTGAAGTGAATAGGTCACAGGCTACCAATGCATTTAAATGCAATTTTCATTATTCAGTGTAGCCAGCTTCCAGTCTAATTCCTGACAAAAATTAAATTCCAAAAATGATTCCAGAGAAGACAGAGGCGTTATTATTGGGGTTAATTTTATTCAGTGTAAGTCAAAACAATATTGTATGAATCCTCCTAGGTATGAATGAGCCAAAATATTATCTAGGGAAAAATAAGATTAATCAGAATTAGGAAAAGAAAAGTGAGACAGAAATTATTTACATAATTTGTCAAAATAATTTGATGTGCAATTCCACCAATTTCTGTGCATGGAGTTATGCATCTGTGAATACAGATTTTTACTGTGAAAGTATTCAGTGATGCTTCTTGCTGTGAGGCTTTTTCACAAAGCATAATTTTTGATTTATAAATCTGGATCTATTCTGAGTGCATAGATTATCCATTCTGCTTCAGAGAATCACAAATTGGAAGTGATGAACTAGTGTAGACCTGGAAGACTTTGAAATCTTCCATACTAGAGATTCATCAGGGTTCACAGAACATCTACCAAAACCAAACCAAAACAAATATCTCAGCATTAGTTTTGCTAAAAAAAAAAAAAAATCTTTTGGAGAAATAAAAAGCATAATGATTGAAAGGTCCACTTGTGTAAAAGATAAATGATGTCACTGCTCTAAATACTTTCTGAAGAGAAAAGGTAGTCTATTTATTTTAATTTCAGTTGATCACCAATAAAAGACTTCTCTGAACTTTTCATATTCTGCCTGAATCTTGCTTTATCAACTTCATAGCTAGGTATTGATCAGTCTTTGCAAAGGTCATTTACACTGATCAATGATCTCTTACGATATGGCCAGATGAGAATTCTCTAGGGCATAAAATAACTCCTATCTCTTCAGAAGGAATAGAGAGACAGTCTTACTTGAATCTCCAGGTATTCTTTTCTCTTTAGCCAAAAATAACACATATCAGAGACACAGGGAGTTCTTACTGTTGAGAAGAAACATCCAGTCTCTCTGTATTTATTTCCCACTCATCTGGGCAAACCCAACCCATTTAGAAAACAAAGCAAAACCCAAACATCCATCTGCAAATAAGTATAAAGTCTTACTTCTTTTCTATATAAGTTGAAAGGTTAAACTTAGATTTGCATATCTTACTAAATATCCAGCTGTCTTCTGCTTTTTCTACCATTTAGTGAATAGTAAAGTTATATTGCACCCAGGAAACAAAAAAAAAAATGGTTAGACAGCCTACAAGGCCTTTATTTAGGGTAAGGCAAAAGGAAATAGAGTAACTTTTATTTTTTTTTCTGCTTGAAAATATTTTTATAAAAACTCCTAATAAAATAATAAGGAATTTAACTGTAGCACTGCATATAAATCTGTAGCTTTATAGCCTTGGCTTTCATTTACTCTGAAGCAGTAAAAGAATTACCTCAGTGAAGTTTCAAAAGTGAAGTCTTCTTAAGCAAGGAATAAATAAAATCACTGAGTTGGCCTCTGGGCTAGAGATGCCAAAGTAGGAAGATAAGACCATACTAAATGAGATCACCGGTAAACAAGAGATGCTGAATTCCACAACAACAAGGCTATGAACTCTAAATTTAAAAGAAGAAAAAAGGCCTGTTCCTACAGGGCCTCTGAGAAAAAATGAAGAGGCATATATTATACCGAGCGATAGTTCTGATAGATGAAGCTGTCTTGTGCATTCTACTTCAGAAAAGAAAACTGGTCAAGAAAAAGTTAACTGGTTAGACTACAAAAATTATATTAAATGCAGCACTTGCTTTATTTGTCAGAAGAATTGTTGAATTTTCTTCCCCTTTTGCCAGCAAGATAATATTGTATAAAAAAATGATTACATGCCAAATAAACCCAGACAGGAATTAGCAGGCTGGCTAGCAAAATATTTTGAATGTAACTCAGGAATTCACAATAATATTGGACCATTTGTTTGTACTTTTGTGAATATGAAAAAAAATATATCCAGTACTTGAAGTGCTTTTCAATACCTTCCCAGGTTTACTCTGACACAAAGCTATTTTCCTTACAAAGCACATACCAAGGGTACAGTGTCAGCTTCAATGGCAAAATGAGGGTAGAGTTATACTGCATGAGCATAGTGCTATGTTTTGACACAATCTCTTTGTGTCAAAAGAGATCTGTTGCAGGCTGTATTCTGTCTTTTATGCTTTCCCTAGTCTGTGCTTGAGCTGGGTTATAAACGCGTGGATGTCCTACCTTTTGATTTGACATTTTATACTCCTGTCTTCATGAATTCTTTCTTTTCCTATCCAGCTTTAAAGAGAATTGAGAATATATCATAATCACAGCTCCAAAATGTCTTTTTTTTTTTTTTTCGTAAACATTAGCAAAATTATTGCAGTAGAAAGTTCATAACTGCTAGTTATGGTGCAAAATGTAGTATGTTCTGTGGGGATAAAACTTTTCTATTTTCTAAAACTCATGATTACAGGACCAAATAAGTGTATGGAATTTATAATAGAAATGCTATTAAACTCTGAAGAGGGACTCTGAAAAAAATAATGTGAGTATATTCCGTTACTGGTATAGCTTGTAGTTTAAAAAAATAATAATTTTAGCCAGAGGACCTCTTGTATCCCAATTTCTATTAGACTGAATCTAATTCACGGTCAGTCAACATTCAAGGAAGACTTCAAGCTAGCTAGTGCTATGATATCCTGTTCCCTTTTAGAAATGTAAATCCTTTTCTTTTATGCTCTTTCTTATTGCATTTCTAAAGATGTTTTTCCTGTCTGGCTGTACACTTACAATTGATTCTTTCCTGCTTCTGGCAGGACCAGAATTATAGAGACTGAATAGCACTTTATCCCCTTTGCTAGTGGCTGATATGATGTATTAGTGACCCAGCCATCCTCTGTCACACTTCAGTGAAGGTAAGGCAGGATTTGGTCTACTCCCATGATTTATGATAATAAGACTCTTTTCAGATAGCCATTTCTCAAAGAATGCATGCTTAATTTATGTCCTGTTTTATCAGAGCACAGATAGTTACTTTGCTTAAAGTTTCGGCAGAAAGATCTTATCTTTTGTCTAAAGATCTAAAGATATTTTTGTCAATTCTGTGTACTTTCTACATCAGGTGATACAGTCAAAGCCACATAACTGCAGTCTCCTATCCATTTCTTTTGGAGTCATAATTGCCTAGGTGCACAATGTCACCTCCAATGAATTCAACTTTATGACCTCAAATTTATGAAACTCATGGTCTAAAGCAAACTCTAATAGCAACCTCATTCTTTTGTATTAGCATGTCTGTCATGAAGTGCATTCATTTGGAAAGTTATTCTGCCTCAGCACTGTTAAGGTCACTGCCACACACCACCACAATGTAACAGTGACCTGCAAGATAGTACAATATCGGCAGATATTTGTAAATGAAATGACACCATTACAGGAAATAAGACAAAAAACTGTGGAAAAAAAATTGCCAAAAAATTAAACCAATGGGAATGATGTGTGCTTTTAAGATTGGATTTTAACTTAATGTATGATCAAGTATTTCGTCAAGTAACTGCCCTTTTATAACCCTAATGCACAATACATGTATTAATGACTATCAGCAGTAAGAATGCTACAGATAGATGGTTTGCTCTCAGAGATCCCTTTTGGCTTATTCGGAGAAAATTTCTTCTTTGCAGTAAAAAGTGAAAAGTGATAGAGTCTTAAATAACTTGAAAGCAGTGGAAGGAATTAGCACATTCATGATGGAAATTCAATTGCAAAACAGTAGCCTCAAAAGGATGTAGGGATTTTTTAGAGAATATTTAGAGAATTTTTAGATATTTACTTCTTTTTTTTCTGAATATAGAAATGTGAATTATAGTAGGATTGTTGTGCTTAAAAAAGAGGACAAAAACATCAGTATTAAATGCATGAATTTTTCTGAGATGCGTCAGTACATGCAAAACACAGGGAAAGAAGAAGACTCTTTTAACAGTTTAACAGCTCTTTCCAGTTAAATAGATTTTCCAACTGGAAAAACAATGTAAAGAAAGAAATACCAAAAAAGGGATATGACAAGGCTTAGGGTTCAAATCTTCCCTTTACTGCACTAAGTATCCAATCTTCTTTTCTGTCACACATGGTCTGTTATTAAATATTTCTTTTGCACTTGCATGTCATTATTCCTAATCAACATTCCTAGTCAGCATCTATTTTCTTGTTTAAATGCAATCTATATTTTCTTAATCTTTTTCACTCAAAACAATATCCTGTCTTGCCCTGTGTCAGAATCAAAAGGGTTAAAAAAGTGCAATCTTTTTGCTAAAAATGTTTAGAAGATATTAAAATGATATGAAAATGTGTCTACCATAAGTTAGTGTTTACATTATGCATAAAGTATAAATGCTGTGTTTGCACAAAATGACTTGTTATTTATGTTTTCTGGATCACGCCCTTAAGCAACTTTTCATTATGAAGACTGAAGTAAAAAAAAGTCTTTGAAAAATTGAATGATTGCTACTGATGCTTTTTCCAGCAAAACTTAAACAGGTAAAGCTATTTCCTTCACATGCTGACCAAAAAAAATAAAATAGTGAGAAATTTTTCATTAAAAAAAAAATCAGATTAAAAACAGATCTGTAAATGAGATGATTGTCACTTTTCTTCCTTCACCCTAGAGAGGTCATATTAGCATTTTGAGGCACTACATATTTACATCTGGTAAATACCAATGTACCAGCTCTGGTAAAATCTGTATTTTGCCAGTTACTTCTATAATTGATGTAGTCTAATAATATTTCAGTGCATCTCATAATGTGCTTTTAAAGCCATTAGATATTTGTTCAAATGTAGAAATTGCATATTTTCACTTATATACTTATTTTATGATCTGTGATGGAAATAATTATTTGAACTCCCAGAGTACTTGCTCAGTGACTTTCAGATTTATGTTGGCATTCCAAAGATGAAGTATTCCTTGGCAATATCTGCAGACAATAAAATTGATCCCAATGCAGGTGGACCAAATCCTCTCTTCTGTAGCTGCCAGTTAAAGCCGGAAGCTAGTATATGATGAACACTGTCATTTATGTGGAGTATGCACACTTCTTCTAAGCTGCTCTACAGAATAAAAATAGATCATTGTTTTTGCTGATCTACTTGGAATGTAATTGAAATAGTGAGCCAACAGTTTTGACTTCAAACCCCCAAAAATATTGTAGATAAAAGCTTTAATTATAAAGACAAGGATGAGTAAGTGTTACAAAAGTATACATCAAGGAAAATAGTAAAGCACTCATTTTTCATATATATTTTACATATATGTAAGGGCAAGGCTGTTGAATACTTTCAGCAAAGAGTTTCCCTGAGCAATAGACTGAGCTTTTCCTCTCAGTTTTCTCTCTTCCTTCCTTCCATTCTCTATTCCTCTTTAAATATTTTCACTTCTGCAAAAGTGACTTGTGACCCAAATTACTAAAGGATCCTTGCTTTTTTGTGCCTATGAATGGCAAATGTTTTTCCAGATTTTCCTTCTTTATATTGTTTGCGTTCAGGATTCTGTGATTTTCCACTGCCCAAACTTATTTTGCTTGTCTGAAAACACCCTGTTCCCTCTGTTCCTCTTTACATTTATTTCCGTACTATACATTTGAATTGCTGCTCAAATTCAGGTCATCTCCTGCAAAATATTCTGCCTCCCCTAAATCTTCCTTAGTGCATTTCCTTATACTTTTTTTTTTTTTTATCAGTGAACCTGCACTGTGATCAATGGCAGATTTAGCTGGGAAGATGGGATATTTGGGGAGGCAAGGCTATGTACAAATAATCAAAAAGTATTCTTTCAGCTACAGTTTGTGCTAGGAAGGGGCCGTGAAGTCTGATCATAAATAATTGCTCCCTCACTTTCCAGTGCTGGAGCTATCATCAAGACACCCCCACTTACTGGTGCTGGTGCTGTAAAGCTGGTGCTATGTGGTGGTAAAGCAATTATTTGATACAGAAAAGACAAGAAATATACCTTGATCAAGATTTAATAGATTATATTGACTCGTTTAAAGCTCCTTATAATGTCCAATAATATAATTGTCACAAAGTATTACAAAAGCATGTACTTCAGCATACTGGATATAGGCTGTTTTTAGCAAAAAATAATGCCAGGAAAATGAATCTTTCAGCAGCTTGTCCTCTTTTCTCTTTCAGCCTTTGCCTGTTTGCATGTTTTTTTGTTTGATTTTTGACTTTTGATTACTGATTTATAGGGCAAAGTATCTTTGATGTTGAGCTGTTTGATTAAGTGGAACAATAAATTCCCTATGTGCTAATATCTACATCCTCAGTCAACAAGGATGCCTTTTGTCAGGAAGATAGATAATTAAATTACCCTTTATCCAGATAAACAAAGTTTGGATCAAGAAAGTCTTTCTCCACAGCCTTTGAATTGAATAGTGCATTGTCTTCCCATAAGTCATCATTACCTATAATGAACTTTCATTCTGAAGTGGCTTCCTGATGTAGCTAATTTGGCTTACAATTCAGTATGGATTTATGGAGGGCTCTTTATTGAAGATATGAATATTTATCATAATAGTGTAGAGTGACTCAGCATTGGCTATACATATACATTTAATAATGCATATATACTTTTAATTTTGACTGAATTGGTGTTAATTATAGGGGATAGATTACAACAATAACAATTGAAATCCCCCCAGAGAAAGAGATTTGACAGGTAATAGGCCTGTAGTGCTCCTTGCCAAAGGACACTGTAGTTGCCAAAGTTTATGGAGGTCAAGGGAAGGAAAAAATGGATGACCAAAGGAAAAAGAAACTCCAGCAGAGAAAAAGTGTCATGATTTCAAACAAATGAGCTTCCTCACTGCGTGTTGTTAATATACATTAATAATACTATTGCTTTGTTGCTCAGTGAAAACTGGGGGCCTTTGTGATAGGCAATGCACATTCATAGAAGTAGACTGCTTATTCCCAGGAAGCAGCTAACTAATGAAATAAAACTGTTGCTATTGGAAATGCTGAGGAATGGGCAAATGCGATAGAAGAAAATGCTAGTCTCAAGATTTTTTTTGAAAATAATTAGCTGAGAAGACAATAAAGGAGGCAAAAAAAAAAGTGAGTAAGACAGAAATAAATAGACAATAAGGGATACAGAAAGAAACTCAGGAAAAAAGATTGCAAGAAGAAAGGAGAAGGGCTAGAACAAATACTAAGTCAATATACGGCAAAGCAAATCTTTAATATTCCTATATTGCTTTCTCTGCAACTAGTTTAAATCTATTGCCATATCTTGTACAATTTCTCCTAAATGGAGGAAGGAAATTTTTGAGTGCAGTTTCCCATCTCCCTCTGGCTTCAGTATTCCCCACTTTTCTGAGTCCATATGAACACTAAGACTGAATTCTCCTAGCTGGCCCCATCTTTCCTGTTTTCACAGAATCACAGAATCACAGAATCTATAAGGTTGGAAGGGACCTCTAGAGATCATCTGGTCCAGCCTTCCTGCTCCAGCAGGCAAACCTAGAGCAGGTGGCACACGGCGGCATCCAGGCAGGTTTGAAGACCTCCAGAGAAGGAGACTCCACAACCTCCCTGGGCAGCCTGTTCCACTGCTTTGTCACCCTTACAGTAAAGAAGTTCCCCCTCATCTGCAGGTGGAACCTCCTATGCTTAAGCTTACACCCATTCCCCCTTGTCCTAATCACTTGCCACCACCGAAAAAAGCTTGGCCCCCTCTTTCCTACAGTCCCCCTTCATGTATTTATACATGTTAATAAGGTCCCCTCTCAGCCTTCTCTTCTCTAGTTTCTTCTCTAATTTAAGTTTTGCTGGAGATAAAGAGTTGGCCACTCTTGTAGGGTGTGGAGCCCTCTTTGACATTGTTTGATCTGGAATTTGAAATATGATGCATTTAGAACCAAAAAAACTGATCACTAATGACTTTTTTTTTCTTTTTTTCCCCGTTCACAATCTAAAGAATATTCTTTTTTTCTTAATGAGATTTTTTTATGCCAAAGTGCAATATACTTTAGCTGATCATACTGAATATCTCAGAAGAGAGCAAACAGATTGTTTATAGTCATCATGCCAAGTTTTCTTCTGATTCTGCAGAAAACTGTCTCAAACTTCTCCTGTCTCACATTTCATCTAGTTAAGTTTGTTCCATAGGACCTTCTAGAATTATACTCATTCTTCTAATTTCTAGCCTAAATTGTCCCATTTGTTCTTGTATCAACCTTGTCTTTTAGTTTAAATAGCTTTCTCCTTCTTTAGCATTTATCTACCTCTGAAGTATTTATAGAAAGCAATGATATACCCTATCAGACTCCATTAAGTTATTTTAGTCTCCTCTTACAAGATAAGCTCTTTTTCCCTGATCATCTTAGCAGACCTTTTCTATAACTATTGCGGTTTAATTAATCTTTCTTTAACACAGGCTATCAGAATATCGTATGCAGTATTACAAATGAAGTCTTACTAATGTTTTGTCTAATTGCACTAATTCTTCCTTATCTCTACCAGTAATTCTTTGCTTTACACATTCTAGGATTTATTTGCCTTTTTCTTTTTCACACACATGCATAAACTATATTCTTGCTGATTAACCTCCAGATGAAAATTCACAGCTGAAAATAAATGTAAAATTTGTCCTCTATAAATAAATGTACTTTTTAATTTTTGTTTTAGCTATAAACAGAATTAGACTTAACTACAGAACAATGATGTGCAAATTTGAGAATTGATAAGTTGCTCCTAAAAAAAAAAGATATTTTTGAAAGAATTTCCCTGTAATCTACTTAATGCTCTATGTCTGTCTCTACTTCTGCAGCAGTTTTATGAAAAGTGTCATATTTAACTCCAACTTACCACATAACTGAACTTTACTTCAACTGTGATTAATGTTCCTAAGGGTGCAAATCCAGAAAGGATCAGTATATCTGTGGTTATTGGAGAAAATGATTTTTCTTACAGATTTATTGATGGCATGTTTGGGTAATGTTTGGATAATATCTTCTGTGCTATGAGTTTATTAGCCTGTGATTACGAAGTGCAACACTAAATACAGCAAAGAATTCAAACATGCTCAGTTTAAATATTTAACTTCTACTGTGGTCTCAATTGTTCCAGAAATATAGAAAACAATGAAATTACTCCACATACATATTATGTTAGCAGAGATCACACATCAAAAGATCATCAAAATGGTCCAGAAATTATGATCTTCCAGTTCTAATTTATGACTTAAAATACGAGCAGTATTTTTGGAAATGAGATCTTTAAGATAGCAGGCAGCATAACAAGCTATACCATTCAGTTTCCTTTACAGTCCTGACTTGTTTAAATTTCATACATACCAAAGGATCTTATCATGTAAATCTACATTTCTGAGAAGTACTCTTGATACAAGTCATTACTTCCAATTACCCTGATACTCAATTACTAGCTATCATGACAGATATGAAATTAACCCCTGTCTGAAATGTATATGGTGTCAGAAGTGCATGAGCTGCCTGTTGTCTAATGCTTACTGTTAAAATTACCTAAAGGAAATCAACTTCTTATGACATGACTCCATGGTTTCCAAGAACTTCTTTACATTTTTCTTTACAAATGCTATATAACTGAAGGTCAGTATCTGTCAGCAGAATGGACTCATAAATTGGATTATTTACACAGCACAAACTAATACAATAGTGTTTTATTTAATTATTGATAAAACTCAGACTGTGGACTGGCAGTGAAAAGGAGGTGGGCATTTTTTAACTGCAGTGGCTTATTACTGCAGCTTACAGTCTTATAACTGCAATTGCTCTTTATGCAGTAGGAACTACTAGTTTCTTTGGATAGAAGGGGTGAGCTTGCTTGTGTCTGATATACAGACTAAGGACTTTGGATGTGCTCAGGTGAACAAGTTGCTCTACACGTACCTGAAACTTCTGTTCAGTATTTTTTAATATTAAAGCTGCTTGTTTTTGATTTGTAGGGCTGTGTTTATAGTAGCCAATAAAGCAGATCCATGGCCTAGGAATGCAATCTTCTCTGTGATGATCTGCTCTCTGGCAGCATTTTGGGCTATGAAAGCGACCACTCTGGCAGACAATGCCAGGCATGACTTATAGAAAGCCTTAAATTTGGACATGGCTACCCTAATTTAGGGGAAGAGTCTGAGTGTGAGCTATAACATGTCATTTGTGTTCAGAGGGTCAGTGATATCTGATGTATATTACTAAAGTTGAAGTAGCTTAAGGTGAATTCATTTATGCCTTTAACAGACAACATAGGTGAATTCTTTGTGCATTTGTGTGATACTGGAAAACTAAATCTTTTTATGAAGAAAACTGCTAGAAAAGGCCATAGAAGAGTAGGCCTGGAAAAGTAAATCTTTGTATGAAGCAAACTGCTAGAAAAAGCCACAGAAGAGTAGGTAAAAGTAAGCCTATAGAGAGAAGACTCACTGGATCCATTGTGAACTAGCTTACATACATCATTCACCTCAGAGCTTTTTTGCCAACTTTTGTTACTTGGGAAGGGAACACTAATATCTGCCAGTGCATGTTTCCACTCATGGAATGCAGATGGATATCTGCATTTATGTATGACTAAGAGTTAAATAAAGACTGCTTGGCTATACTTTGTCTCTTACAGGCCAAAGTTTGCCTAAACTTTCCCACAACTTAGCAAGATTCCTAAGACTGCATCAGTGATGATGCAGTTTTGTCCCTATTGTCTTGTCCCTATTATGTTAGAAAGCATCACAGAACATCAAAATGTACATATTTTGGTTTCTAAATAAATCATTTTTTCCTGCCTTTCTTTTTGTTTCTTAATATAGATAGAATTTTCTTGATAGTTATTTTGAAATGGAGACGAGGTCTGAGTACAGAATTAGACTAAAATACAGCATATTACAGCTGACATCTGGGTAAAGTTTATAATAGATCAATTATGTGTGTAGCTATTATGTGTATGGCTATTAATAGCAGCCTCAAGACAAGCATATATTTTTAAAGATCAAAAGAGAGCAAGTAGAAAGAAATATGGTTAAATGATGCTACGGCATCTAGATGTAACTGGAGGTAGCAGTTTAAATATTTCTAATAAAAAATAACAGAAACAGCCTTCAGAGTTATTTTTACCTTTGGTAGGAGACTTTCAGTGTGACAGAAACACACTTTTGTGTACTTTGCTGAAAAAAAAATCATCAAGAGGAGAGAAGGAAAAAGAAAAAAAGAATAATTAATCTAGAGAAGCAAAAACTGAGGGCAGAGTTGGCAATGGTCTCTGAATATCTGAAAGAGAAATGAGAAAGTGTGTCTTTGTTCAATGGGGATAAAGCATGTGGCAGAAGAGCAGCTAGAGATATTCATATTTGTCATAAGCAAAACTTTGCATTAGTAAGAATAGATAATGAGTAGAATAGTTTGCCTGAGAAGCTCTGTCGAAGAAAGCTTTTAAGGAGAGCAGAGACGTGTATGTCAAGTGCATTTCTTCTTGCTTTCAGAGCATTTACACTTTGGAAGTTAATAAAGGCATTTGCAATAATATCTAGACAATACTTTTTTTCTTCAATACATGAATTCTAGCCATCTCTCTAAATATGAGCAACTGAATGCAATCTAATAGTAAACAATGTCACTGAAGCCTCCATGGTGACATGACAAAGGATTACTTGTCATTAACATTGTTTACAAGGCATTGTGTCAAATTGTCTGGCTGATTAATGAGGAGAAACAGTCTGAGGCAAATGGAAGAACCTTCATTTTGGCCTGCAAGAGAGTGTGAATGGCACACACAATTCCTGGAAGATAGTGACATAAGTTTTTTGTTTGTTTGCTTTTATTTTTATTTTTGCTTATCTTTTTTTTTTTAAAGTATAGTTTTTTTGGAAAGGAAACAGACATTGAAAGAAAATCTAATGGACAGAAAAATAGCACAAGTTGTGAGTAAACTTATTCTTGTATTTCTGAGAAGATCGTAGCTTAACTTGTTTCAACCAGTTCAAAAGAGAAGCCTAAGTGACTTAGTTACATGGAAAGAAAACTCAGTAAATGCTGAGTAAATAATTTGAACTAATTTTGCCCCAGTCCTCTTATGTGCCAGTAAGAAGGTCTGATTTTGTATTTTCTGATACTGTTCTGACTCACTATTTTCTAATAACTGCTTAAACATCTATTTTTTTAGGTTCCTTGGAATGGAAAAAAAAATCATAAGTATCTCACCTTTCTAAACATTCTGTATTTCAGGATGGAATTAAATAGAACAGGATGTAATGTACTTAGATAATGCTCTGCATTCCAGAATCACGAAACTCAAAAAGCAATCAAGTAGATACCTGAACTCCATTATTAACATCCTTTTTAAGCATCCAGCATTGACTCAAATGCTTATATCAGAATAGAAGAAATATTAATATATAACTCAAGATAGTATGTAAAGTGAAACAGCTATTACTTGAGCATGCAAAACACACAAAGAGACTAGAAAGGAGAAGGGCTACAATAGTGACAAATACTATTTTTAGTAGAAATTCACTTTTCTGCTTTAGGTCTTGAACATTGCATTTCATTTTACTTACATCATTTACAATTTTACAAATTTAGAATTTAAATATGTTTGCAAATAAATGATCAATAACAAAATATTGCTTTTTATTAGCTTTTGGGATGAGATAGCTAGTGCCTGAGATAGATAAGATTATCTATTAGGATATCTTTTTTATAAAGATAGCTGAAGCCTTGGAGTTCAAAGGAAATTATGTTTTCAAGATAACAACAAACAAAACAAAATGTTCTATATTTTTTTGGTCTGTGTTCTGTCCATTGACAGAGGCAGAAACAAGTGAATTTCTTACCCTTACTGGATACTGATATACTTGAAGGAGTACTCCTAATCTTAAATGTGGAGACATACTTTCTTTGCAGTTGCTATGAGAAAAGGAAAACTCCAGTCAAAGTACTCGTCATGCAGCAGTCGCGCATGTGGTCAGATGGATAGGCAATCTCTGTCCAGAGTAATATAATCCTGCCATTTGCTGAGTAGCAACCAATAAAAGATCACTGCCTTTATGTGGCAAAGAGGTTTGAGTTTATTTCTAATTTCTAGTTAATGCTCTATGAATGGCTCTTTGGCCAATTTGTATTTTGAGTCACATATGGCCATGGAGATTAAACCTTTTGATCAACTTGCATATAGATCTTGTTAAGATCTAGTACAATATTTTATTTACAAAATTCACAAGGAAATAAAATGTCGCCAGAACAAAAGATACATTTTAAGAAATACTTATTCAGTAACAACAGTGACAACTATTAACTAGTAGACCCCATGCTGAGCAAGTATTTAGCTACTTAGCCTCTCTTCCAATCAGACATACTATTAGATAAGGAATGAAAATTTGATCTTCCAGTTAGCTAGGTGCAGTCCATTGCTTAGAAAGAAATATTGCATGTCTTGGCATATGGATCATGTAAGTGCCAAGTACACTGCCTGTTTGGCTTCAATTCAAGAACACATGATGGAAGGAGGACAAAAGGGAGCTTACTGAAGAACATTAGAAAGAGAAAAAAGGCAGTAAAAAGTTGGTAGCAAAACTACACTCCGGATAGCACTGTGCACAGTAATTATATTGAACTATAAGAAAAAAAACAAAAAAAGTAGTAATGGAAGTATAGTCTTTTTGTTACGTTAGTATTTGTAGTGATTTTATATGAATTAAGAAGGGATTCATATCCACTGAATTTTCCATGAAGAGCTTTCAGCACATTCGTATTTGTAAGTATTTGTGAATAATTGGACATCATCATTGTGAATGATAGGACATCAAAGTCCTATCTTTCTGAAAATGGAAAAAGATGTTTTTATAGTTTTCCCCTCCAAATTGAAAATTATCCAACCAAATTTAATTGAATTAAACAAAATAATTTTCACTGATAAGTGATATAATTCTTCCTTCACTGAAAGGAAGAATTATAATTATTGTAATGTTACACTTATGTAAATATTAATAAATGAAATTATTTCTATAGTTTGTAAGTATTTAACAAGACATTCTTTTATTATTTCACCATTGGTATCATAGATCTTTTATAGCATTTTTGGCAGAGCATGAACATCTTGAATTAGATTTGTATAGAGTTTAAAATGCCAGAAGACACGTATTAGTGGTCTATATTTACCAAGTGTATGTGAACATTATGTATGCTTTGGATTTCATAAATTAGGTCACTGTATGCTCACAAATTACAGTTGCTGGTTACAGGCACTGAATGAATTGTAGTTAATGCAGTTAAGAGAGGAAAAGAACACAGCCAAATAAAGCATTTACACATATAATTTAGATATTGACATATACATTCCACATCAGAACTCCTATTGAATGAAACTGTCTCATATATTTACAGGATACTTGGTGAAGTGGTAAGTCGGGCAGTAGACATAGCTACTCAATATTTTGAGCATGGTTTTATGCCCTCATGCAAGTCCAAATTCACTTCTTGACCTTGGAACAGATAGATGTTTGAAAAAACTTCCAGGGAATTCTGGGGGAATAAAACTAGACTTCATTCTTGTTAATGCGGATACAGCTTGTCTGTAGGGTATCTAGACCAGCCAAGGCACTGCATATCCCATCTGTCTTGGTAAGGATGTTAGATAAGAACACACGATACTGTTCAAAGCATTGGCAAATAGAATAGGTAGGTAGTGGAAAATTTGCCTGCTTTTCTGCAGTATTGGAAATAGAAGCACCTTATTGGCATGTTGCATTTAGAGAAGCCAGGAAGCGTTTATTGAAAAGTGGAATGAGACTAGATTGGGTGTATCAAACTACTGTTATAGAAATAGATTGACATTTGGAAAATGGACTCCTGGGGTTATAAAATAAGAATTATTTTGTCAAAGATCTACATTTGATTTGAAGTGCTATGAAAACTCAGTTTTTTAATGGTTTTCTCTAAAGCATCTTGAGAGAGAAAAACTTTATAGAATATTTTTAAAATGCTATTGAATTACAGTATTTGGCCCCGAGATATTAGCAAAATTTGGAGAGCTCTTTAAAATGAATAATGAATTATTTCAGTGTTTGGTATATTTACTTATTTGCTACAGTATGTTTGCTAGT
Organism: Nothura maculosa; assembly: GCA_032353885.1. Lineage (NCBI taxonomy): Eukaryota > Metazoa > Chordata > Aves > Tinamiformes > Tinamidae > Nothura > Nothura maculosa. The sequence goes on along the minus strand of JAUBOD010000400.1, from coordinate 86,011 downwards.
CACAATTTATGTAGATGATTAAGGAAAGGATGGTATGGTAAGATTATTTCTCCTTTCAATAGTTTTTGCAGCATTTCTGTTTATTTTGACACCATTTTTAAGCAATATATTTATAAGCATACGTCTATATGCATATATGAGAAATCACAGATGTCTGCATATATGTATACAAATTTATGATTTATTTATATACAAATTGTTTTGCAAAATGTTTTTATGTTGATAGTTTATTAATATTTGTACATAGTTGCTTTTAATTAACATTTTATTGAATTATCATTATCTCAAATCGAGATTATTTCAAATCTCACACAAGAAGATCAAAATGACTGTTGTTCCTTTAAATATAAATTTGTGAAATATTTTAATGGGAGTATTTTGCATAAAAAGAAACATGACATTTGTAATTTTATCACAAACAACAGCCTTGTCACTTACTTACTTTAATCACACCAGTTTGCTCAATTCCAAACAAATCTGTATCTACATAAACAAAAAGGACCTAATGGATTATTTAAACTATCTTCTCATCTTTAATGATTTAAAAACTCACATGTAATATAGATACAAAACTGTTCATACAAAAGCAGAACAAAATGAAAAATATTAGCAACATAATACTTGAACCTGAAATTCTTCATCTATCTACTGATATTCCTTAAGAATAAGATCAGAAGAATGATTATTTTGTTTCACTTATGATTAATCTGTTATGTTTTATATATTTTTTGTAAAAATGCCTTATTATAAAATTTCAGTGAAATAAAAATGTCATTAAACATATTTTATAAGTTAAGAGCTTTCATAAATACATGCAGGTTTCTCAAAGACAAGGTATGTAGCTTTTGAAAGTACAAAATTGTTCTAAACAGTGAAGGTGTTCAGTTCGACAGGCCTTTGAGCTTTTAAAAATAATTTTTTTTTTCAAATAAACTTGAGTTTTTCTAATGCCTTCAGTAGGCCTAGTATTTCCTCCATTGTATTTAAGGAATAACCCTTGATGTTGTAGGCAATTGTAGATAAAAAGATGAGAGCAACTTTGTCAGGTTAAAAGCGTATTATGAAAAAAAGCTTATCTTGGAATATAAAAGCCATCCAGCAGGCAACTGAAGCAGCTGAAACTTAAGCAGAGGGATTGTTGTGTCTCAAAACACAGAAACTGGGTTTCTTGGAGCATTTAGAATGTGTATGCTCTTTTGGAACATTTAATATTTTGTTGTCTTTCAGTATTTCATATGCTTGCATACAGTGATATGGAAATGTTATGCTTGGGTTACTTCACACTGATGTTTTCCAAAACACATACTGCAATAGCAAATTGTCAGGTAACTCCATATGAATGTAGCTCATAATACAGAAATATCCAAGTATGTCTTAATTTGGGAGATATTTTTGTATGAAAAGGTGAAGTCGTCTGGGCCATTTGTTTTGTTGCTTGCACATAATTTGTCATTTATTTCCCTGGTATTTTTCTCTTTGTATTATGGGGAATATGGGATATGACTTTAATTTACTGAAAATTTACTGCAGTGAACCTTCGATGAAATTGTTTACAGAAAAGGCATATTCTGAGGAGACTAGAAGTAATATTGCATGCTGAAGTTCTTTCATTCAGTGAGAGTTTACCTTGTATCTAAGAGAAATTTCAAGGAATATCTTTTGAAAATAAAGAAGTCATTAGAAATATCAATAATAATTGTTATTAGCCAAAACCACTAATATGAGAAAATTTCTCTTTCTCTCTAGCAATTTTTAGCCATCCAAGAATAGAGACTCTTGCTGTTGCATATTAATTTCATTTCCAATTCAGACAACATAGGAAAAGACATATATGTATTAATAATGTTTTAGTATAAAATTTAGTATTGTTTTTGAGAAGCCCAAATATATGCAATTTAAAAGTATAGCTTTGTTCTTTCAGTCTCCAATTGGTAGTGCTACATATGATAGTCTCTCTGACATAGTTTCAGTCTATACCAGTTGTGTACACAGCTGATACACAAAGAGTCTGTATAAGGCCAACAAGAACTAAACCAAAGTTTCATTCTTTTATGTAATCATCTATTTGGTAGTAACACTTTTGTTCAGATGAAGAGAAGAAAAATGAAGAAAAGAAATCTGTAAACCCAAACATCTCACAAATTCTCTCTCATATCTGCTTATTATTAAGAGGCTAGACCTTTTACTTCTTCATATATTCCTTCTGTGCTTTCTTATATACTGATAAATTGCATGGAATGATTTCTCCCAAATCTATGCCAAATCCCTACCTTCTGTGCATTCAAATTTTTCTGAAAGTGAAGCACAGATCTAAAGCTTACTCTATCATGGTGATATGCTGGATTTGAATTTATTTAGAGAATATTACTAAAATAGAGATAACAATCAGAAAAAAAGAGATAATAATCAGAAAAAAATCTCTGAGCCTACCATGACATTTTAGGCACTCTGAATTCTGATCTTTCCCATCTTTTTGAGTAGAAGTTGCCTTAGCAATTTTAAAATTAAAGCACTGGAGATCATCTCCATTTGCAATATTTTATATTCTTTGAAAAAGTATCTCCGCTCTCACTTTATTTTCTGCACACACCATTAAAAGGCCGAAGCAATAAAAAGCTCCTTAGGGATCACACATCAAGACAAAAGGTGATTCTGCTGTCCTCAGTGTGGGGCAGTTGTAAACCTGTCTCACAGTCCTCTGTGGTAAATGCCTTCATGAAAATCAATGTAGAGGGACATGCGAAGAACATATTCGAAGGCCTAGAACTGTTATAGCCTGCAGAACAGGCTGGCAGATGAAATTATCTATGGAATAGGTACTATTACATGACAAATCCATTCCTTTTACAGTCAGAAAAAGTCAAGTAGCTAGATTTGCTTACAAACATTTTGGTCAGCCTTCTCTTGGATTGTGCCATGCAATGTGCTGTGTCCTGAAGAAGATACAACAGGCATATAATCCCTCCATCAGCTTTTTGCCACCTTGCAATTTCCAAAGCTTCAGATCAGCTATGTGTTAACTCTTAAATCAAAGAAATTATAGCAGCTAAAAGTGGATTTTACATAGGCCACCAAAAACTCAAGGAAGAAAGACCTGAGCTACTAGCTGAATTACTAGACTCAGAATTGCTCAATTTCTTTTTTCCTCTGGTTTCACTATCTCAGTTCTAAAATCTTTGATGTGGGAGAGTGTTACACATCTTGGACAATTTTTCATGTCTGAATAGTATTTTTAGCTAGATTTGTATTGTCAGAATGATGCAACATCATTATGCTAATGTATGAGTCCTTACTCCCTATTCTCCAGCAGAAAACAAAGTGGCTTAGTCTCATCAAACAGGATTAGAGTGAGAGACTGTTTTCCAAATATAAATATCATGACATTTAACTTCTTCAAAGTGATAACAATGTCATAAATTATTACAGCAATGTAACATATTATATTTGTATTCTCTTTTTGGATTACGAAAATAAGTTGTTAAAATAGCCGTCCGTGTCATTATCCTACAGCTTAGTGGTATGTGCTCTTTTTGTCTTTTCACTGAAAATGTGTTTTTGTTATAATTGGATCTTTGCAAAAAAAGCTTGCTTCGGGTTACTAATCCAATGTAAGTTTTGTGGCCTAAGATGTATTTTTTAATCTAGCATGAAATGGTATTTGTCTGAAGCAAGCTTTGCACAATAAAAATAAATAAGAATATCGCTATAGGAGAAGTGTTAGTTTAAATAATCTAGAAAAGCAAATAATTAAGATAAGCATATATCATTTTTAGTATTCAGAATCTGGGAATGCTGAAGGATCAAATGAGATCCAATAATCATTTTCTGAAAGCTCTAAATTTTAAAACTCTTAATTCTCTTTCAATGCATTTTTTACAACTGTCATATTTTGTGCCTGAACCAGCCTTTTTCAAAGGCTGTTTTTGAGACTGTATTTGAAAAGTTTTTGATCCAGAAATATATTATGATCACAACTGTCATTTTCATCTGAGTGTTTTTACTTCTGTAAATAACAGTTCTAATTATTTAATCTTAAAGGGGAGGCAGCTTTGCAATATTGCAAAGTCTTCCTTGAAATCTAAATTGATATTGTAGATCAATGTTTTGACCAAATATCATAAGAATGCTTCAATTGTAAGAAATCCATTAACACTATTGATATCTCATTTAAACTGTGTTAAGTAAATTAATTCCAATTATTATGACTATGATACTTCTGCACAATAAAAGAATTTCAAAATATACACTCTCCCTTTTGCTATTTCACCATAAGTTATACCTCATACTGAAACTTTGACTATTTTGGAGAGTCAAGTTTATCCCTGACATAATTTGACTAGAGTAAAATTGATTTTGTAAAAAATGAAGATGTCAATTTGGAAAAGTAAGATTTTTTTTAAACACATATATGATGCACAAAGATTTGTAGAAATCCAAGAGATAAGCTTCCATTACCCTAATGTTCCCCTTCCACCTTGGGATCAAGATCAGTCAGTGTATTGTTAGGACAAATAACTGCTAACAGTAAAGCTGTGCATTGAAGTCCATATTCCAGTGATTTGTCCATTCTACTTTTAAATACTTTGCATGCACTGTATCAAATTGCAAGGCAGGATGAATTAAGCCAAGAAATCCATGAAGACATATCCACAACTTTCCTGGAAAAAGCAGTCATTGGCGAAATCAAGGAGATTTGATTTAGTTGACTGCAACAGTCTCATTTAAACCAATGATGTCATGAAGCAATCACACAGACTGGGCTCACTCTATATGACAGTTACACTGAAATTAAGAGGGAAATCAGTGCATAATTTGTTTCAATTCCTGGAAATAAGATTAATTTTTTAGGCAAAAGATAGTTTAGCCCCAGCTAAAAGCATAGGTGTCTACAAGTCAGGTACTAAAAATATTCATATCTTAATCATATCCATATCTATAATTTTAATATAAGTATCTGGGCCTCTTATTCAATACATGGAAAAGAATAAGAGTATCAAAACAGTGATACTCAAATGACAAACTTATCTATGCTGCTCTCTGCAGCAAGTCATTAGTCTTTAAGTGTAAATGTACCTACTTTTGCTAGCTGATTCAGAGACATGGAAGAAAGCCTCTATTTGCACAGAAACCAGAATCTAAAATACTCTCCTGAGTGTAAATATCCTCAAATGAAGAAAATGAAAAAGTTCCAGAAAAGTGAAAAAATAGATTCAGTTCTATCTACAGCCTGGTAATTGCAAGCCATATCTCCCTGAAATATACTTTGTCAGTTCCCTGGAGATTTTAGGTTTCTTTTTGCATAAGACATAGAAAAAGAAGAGAAAACATGTTTTTCAACAAACTATTCTTTTCCTCCTTCATATTGAACTTCCAACTATGTTTTTACTAAACTTCACTAACAGGGAAAATGAGGTTTGATCATGTTAGAAAGAAAAAAAAGAGCAAATTAAACCTGCCTTTCACATTTGGGTAAAAGATATTATGAAAAATATAGATTTCTACATCTTTCTTAGGTAGAATACCATGAACTCACCATCTTATTAGTTATTTCTCTGCTTTGTACAAGTGCTAGATCATAGGTTCTTTGAGGGAAATTGGGGCAATTTTGACTGATTTCTGCATCCTCTCTCATATCAATCCTGATACGAAGCTGTATGAAGAAAGGATAATTGCAAGTTTCAAGAGAACTTTCAGCTCAGAAACAGGGTTACCTAATAAGTTCAGGCACTATCTGTAATTAGAGGTCAATGAATGCTATTTTTTTAATTGTGATTTTGTATACAACACTAGGACTCAGCTCTCTCACTAAAACATGTTAACTTTGTTTTAACTTTTTAACTTTGTTTGCACTTAAGCTATGTGTTTATGCTTCTGCTTTTGCTATAATTAATGTAGTTTGAAGACTGATTCAGCTGAGCAAATTTAGGAGTCTACTACAAGAAAAATTGAATATCTCTCTGGGCTTGTTTGGTTGTGCGATCTAGTTATCATTTACTGTATTGAGAACATCGACTGTAACTGGGAGGAAACTGTTGTACTTAGTTCTTAAAGCTGTAGCACACTCTTGCTGTCTGAACTTTCTTTTTTTGTCTTTTAGACATAAAAGCATTTTAAAATATACCTTAGAAATTATATGCACAGCAGTAATGCTTTATGAAAGAAAAAAGAAAGAAAAAACAATTATGTCAGTGCAAGAAAGTATTTTCCAAGTTCCTCAACTGAGATCTATTTACAGCTGACAGTATAACGACTATTTCCTAAAAGGAAAACATAAACTGAGACTAAAATCACCAAAAATGTAAATCATCTGTGTATCTTTTGGGAATAACCTCATTAACATCTTTGAGACCTTAAAGATGTTGATACCAAAAGATAAACACTCACTTTTTACACTGTTTAGTCATCAAGGGATGCTGAAAAGTGACTTGAGGACAAAATTGCCATCTGCTAGTGAATAGAGTCTTACTCTAAGAAAAAAAATCTCTGGAAAAGCTATGACACTGCTGAGAAGAGTGACAATCCCATGGTTCATGCTTTCCTTTCCCAGCAGAGTTTGGAGTCCATCATTTTAAATAGTTTAGATATTAGTCATTCTAGAAATATTTCCATATTGGCTCCATTCACTATTTAACACAAACCAAGGACTCCTCAGCTCTGAGGAGTCCTTCGGGGTACTAACTTTATTGAGAAATGTTCATAGGATATTTTCAGCACCCTTTGTTCCACTGATTTTATACGGTGGAGGCAGTTCCTATACAGCCTTGATAACCTGAGCATAAAAGAGGCAAACTGTCTTGAAGGTATTTCTTTGATTACTGATTTAGAGGTATTTTTTAAAGTTTCTTCTCTTGTTCCTTTTGAGAATCATCTAGGAGATAATTTTCCTGGTTATCTGTAAAATGAATCAACTTTTGAAGCTGTAAAGGCAATAACAGCAAGAAGCAAGAAGGATTAACCAGTATCTCCTACAAATTTAGTTTATTTTAATAACTACACCACATACTGCTGTATCAGTTATATTTCATTTATTGAAATGAAATATCAGTATGGATTTCATACCATCCATTTCACGGATTTAATACCAAACATGCACTGACTAAGGTCAGTGTGTGTGGGCAAAAGTTTCTCCAAATTGCTAAGTATTTGCTTTAAATAATATCTTCTCATGCTCTAATGGAGCTATATCTCTATGAAGATAACATAATCGGGATTAAACAAGATACATCTCTTAAGTAAGTGGATATTCTCCTGAGTTGTACTTCTAAAGTGAATTCACTGGATGTTGAAGATGGACCAGGACAAGATCGCTAGTCATGCAGAACTAAAGATGACAATCCCCTCAATTATTAGCTAAGAGTCGTTAGAGTCAGACTCTAACTCAGTGAACAAATTAAAGCCTTCTCAGGCTAAGGCTTATCTTAAAAAACAAAATACGGCCAAATCATTTCATTATCTTAGTGATATGATGTGACAGACAAATTGTTCTGAATAGTATAAAATTGCTGATTTGTCCTACAAAATATATTTTAATTACAATTTGCAGAAATGAAAGTTACAATATTAAAAAATGCAGGAAATTTTTATTGAGGAGAAAATACAAAGAGATACCAGAGTACAAAGCTTAATAAAGAACAGATTCTCAACAGTTAAATATTTGGACTTCAGAAAGGTTATTTGGAGCCTGCTTTGGATTGTCATCTTTCAGCAGAGATTTGTATTATTTAGATGCATAAGCAAGACACTGGGCATTCGGGCATAGGAAAGGCAGCTAAATACAAGTTTTAATGTGATAGTTCAAGAGGATGAATATTAACTGTGAAGAAAACATCATACAAAGACTGACTGGTGATTAATTTAGGACTCTGGACAAATTTTATAAGGTCCCATATTTCAGTCTTGAAAATGTCTCTTTCCATCTTTGAGATGTCATTTAATCACTAACATCAAAAAATCCTTCAGTTTTGACATGACTATTTTCTCTCTGTGTAACGTTCTGCTTCTGTGCTTGCCCAGAATTATCTAAATCCTAAGAGGACTAAACAGTTTGGCACCTATCCCAGACCTAGCAATCTATATATGAGTCAGTTGTCTGACTTGAGAGAGGCGTGATCAGAGTTGAGAGGTCTGAATAAAACTCTAGGAACTGTGTGCTCCTGCTTGCCAGGGGTAGTCCAAGAAATATTCAATTCTGGTGTGTTTTACATTTCTGCTGAAGGATCATGTACAGATGATCCCCTAAAAGCTCACTGGATAAGGCGTCCTCTAAAGATATTGGAAATTTTTGCATCTCGTTGCATCCAGATATGCCGGTCTGGAGTAGGTACTAACCATGACGATGAAAAATCTTTGGAAATATGGGTATGTGGTACTTCCCTTTTTGAATCAACTGCATTTTTTGTATAATATTTTTTCGAAATCATTAAGACTGACTAAGAGAGACAAGGAGACAAAAAGCCTAGCTTTAAAAACTTGATATGTGGCTGGGATTTCAATTAGCATTCACTGCACTGTACACTCCTCCCTACTTAAAATTCTATACGTTTTAGACAAAACATTCACTGGAGTAAATAAAAAAGGAGAGAGGGGGGCTGTTGAAAAGGGAATAGAATCTTAGAATCACTATCTTCCTCTCAACTGCCCTAACTACTAAGTTTTCTTTTAAAAGTCTTTCTTGTTCCCTCACCAAATAATTTTCATTTTTTTTTGTACTGAGGAAGAGTTTGAAAGTGATTGAAAGTGATACTACAGGGCTGCTTGGATGTAAGGTATTACTGGGGAAATAGATAGTTGAAATGTTCTCAGAAAGAACTGGAACTGAAGCAAAATTTCCTATGCACAGGGCTTATTTTTAACTGCTGAATGAGGAGGTAAGTGTAGCTGCTTCTCTGAAACAGAAATTTACTGAGAGAAGCTTAGTGAAAGACTTCTGAAGAAAATGCTGTATTTCCTTTGTCTAGGAGATTTTGATGATGCATTTCAGTGGATTTACAGTTTTGAACAAGTGGTTGTATTATATTGTTTTTGAATGGATTCATCCTTATGCACTACTGGATAAACATTTTAAATTAAAAGAAGAAAAAGAAGAAGAAGAAAAAAGCCACAATCATCCTGCTTTGTCAAGGACAAAATGGCTAAATGAAAAACAAATACTAATATTCATAAATATAACCCTCTTCAAAGCAACTACGTAGCTCCCAGAATGGTTTTAAAGTATCTATCTAATCTAGACATTAAGACTCATTTAAAAAGAAATTGATTAGTTTCTAAGACATTTCAGAAAAGTTAATTATAAGAGAATAGGAAACGTTAAAAAAAAATCTAGGTTCAAACCTCCAAGTGTCCAGGTCTTGAAATTCTCAATTGATTCAGTGTATAATCTGAATAGGACATGTTAGTAAATTGACACACTCAGAGTGTTTAATATTAAGGAGGTAATGTATTGAAATGTCCTGGTGAAATAGGTAAAATAGTCTGAGAAATAAAATGTAGGAGTGAGAAAAGTCATGGGTATAAGAGCACTAGATGTGCTGCATATTAAAGACAGTCATAATGAATTAATTATGTGGAAAGTTCCTCAGAAGTCACTTTTAGAACATCTAGAAGATGACAGCAAAGAAAGGAAGAGGAGGAATAGAGAATTTTTAAAGTGATACTGAATGAAGATAACAGTTGGCAAGGGAAAATGGCCTTGCATTAATTCCTTTCTAAGTTACTTTAAACTTGTTCCCCTGTAGTTACATACTAGTTCTTGAGGTTATTTTTAGGACTACTCTACACATTTGGAATGGAACACAAGAGAGAATTTAGATGGTGAGGAAAATAAGTGAGATCCTTTGTTTCCTGCAAACTAATCAAGCACACCATCTAAGCAGTAGAGAGAAACACAAGCAACTGCAGTCATCTTTGGTATCCTAAAGCTGCCTTCCTCATAAGTTTATGAATTAATAAAGTAACTTGTGAAGGGTTAAACAGGACACTTGTGGGGGGGGAGTGAACGGTTAAACAGGACGCTTGGAGCCTATGCTTGTGTTAGCGTGGCATTGCAACTAAGTTCGTGGAAATTGTATAATGGGGTCTATGCTTATATTAGCATGACATTGCAAGAGACTGCTTGTATTCGCATAAGATGATGCTATCTGCCCTGCCAGTAGGAACTGGAGCATGAAGATAAGAACAAAGAAAATTAGCATAAAAGGTTCGTGCTGGACTACTATGGGGTTGGTTGGTGGAACCCCTGTGTGGGATGAGCCCGGACCCCAGCTAGCTGGTTTACTTTCTTTCTTTCTTTATTTCTTGTTTTATCTTTACTTTATTTCTTTCGCTGCCAAATAAACCATGCCTCTGAGAGATTCACTCGATGGTGGTTTTGTCTTTCTCTACTGATTTGAAGAACGGACCTAAAACTTCGGGCACCTAAGCTAACTTAAATGTAGAATATTAAACTTGACTAAATGAACTAGGTATGAATAAAAGTAACTTTGGCACACAGAACCACTGTCCTAAATTATTCTACTGCAAAGTTAAAGCAACATTGCATTGTAAGACAAAAAGTGAAAGCTATGCAGCTATGCATGGAAACATCAGCAGAAACAAGTCCTGAAACAAGTCCTGAGCGTTAATTTAAAACTACATATTAAATTAGGAAGATGAATAAACTTGGTTAGGGAACTTCTGTTACGCTTGAATAAAAGCTGAGTTATTCACTGGTGTAAAATTTGATGACTCTGATTTTTTTTTTTTTTGGACCTCTGAGTAGATTTGAAGTTCCTAAATATAATTTGAACTTTGCACTTGAATGAACTCAAGGTGAAACTCGCACCTTTTGAATGTAAATTATTGAATAACAGTAGGAGGCTGGGCCACCATAGTCTCATACTGAGAAATGTAGAGCAGATTGGGAAATGCAGTAACCTAATGTTTACACAGTAGTCTTTGTAAACTGTGAATCTTTTAGGGAAAGAGGAAAGTGTGAGACATTGTCAGGAGGTCAAGGGAAAAAAACACAATTCAGTCACCCACTAATAGTCTGTGCAATCCATACAATGCTGTTGAAATGACTGTTTTTCAGTTTTGCTATTGTGTAAGCTCTATGTGGAACCTGCATTCCTCCAGCAGCATGGGTCTTCCAGCACTGGCAGAAATTCAGCATTTTTTTTTCTTCTCCAAAGTAGCAGCTCCTCAGTTGCTTTAATTTTAACAGCTAATAGCACACAATCATTTGTTCTGGTATATTGTTAACTGGGAAGAACATGCTGAATATGAGATAGTTTTGGAAGCTGTTGTGAAATGCACTTGGAAAGGGTCTGAGTTACTGAAAGAGTAATTACAGGGTTGCTTCTAATTAGATTACACAGTTCTCTGGGGAAACCCAGAGATGTTGTGGTTTGACATTTTGGCCTCATACACTGGCATTCAACCATGTTTAGCTAAAAGGAAAAAAAATCAGCAGAGTTTATAAGACGTATGTCAAGAAAAATGACATCAGTGAGAAAAAAAAGTGGATTAGACATTTAACAAAGCCAGATTTTTAATGAGAAGATCTAGTTGAGATGACTTAAAGCCCTGTAAAAAGCTTATTATTTAATTTAAAAATAAGTGTTGAAATATTGGCTTCTTATTTTCCAGTGAAAAGGATTTAATGAAAAAATAGGCACTTTTTTAGTTTTCCATTATTGTTGGTGTAGTGTTCTTTAGCTGATGCTAACTCTTTCGATATCCTCTAATTCATTTCTGTGAATAGCAGTGTTTTTTAATGAGAAATGCAATGCTGATGATTTTGTATTTCATTCTCTTTTGTTAGAGTCAACAGATGAGGCAGATATTTTCAATGATCAGTTAGTGCCAGTTTTGTAAAATTATTTTGGCTGATTCTGCAACCTGAATGCTTGCTTTTATCCAGAAATAATCCTACAGCACAGAGAAGCAGAATGCAAGCATTTCTAAAGTGTCTGTCTATTTTGAACATAACTGCTTCCCTTGAATCAGAGAAAATGATGATATCAATTAGAAGGCTTAGTCAATTACCATACTATTCACTGGTTTGATTAACATATTCTGCCTTCGTGAAAGACTATGTCTGGAGTATTTAAGGAACTATCTTGTAAAGACATAAACCTTACAATGGAAATCTGGAATTTCCATGATTTAGATTTTATATAAGTCTTTCTCAATGGACTATTCCTTTACAGAATCATTGCAAAAGAACTGAGTTGGTATTTTCAGTATTAACGGCAATGGGGTGATTGACTTTGGATGTAGTGGGTCACTAGGCTGGCATTTTCCTGTCCTTCTCTGGGTCTGTATTTATAACAGCTTTATTAGTAAATAAATTAAACATCAGAGTAAATATCCTCATAATGTTTGATCACAATCTGAGAAAGCTAAGTTGTGTCAGACATCTGCTCAAAGCTTTCTTTGAATTAGAATGACCTGATTAGGAAAACATCCAAGTAAATAAAATCTCTATCTGTACCTTAAAAAGAGTTTGAAATTTTTAAAATAAGTTCAAAATCAAGAGAACTCTTCTACTAATTACGGGAATTTTTTGGGGGGGTTAGGAAAAACTGTAGGATAATTTCTGAGCTAGATTAATGGAGGTGATGGATACAATTGTATAAAGGCAATGCTTAATCAAAGTGAAAGTGAAAATACTTTTTATTTTCCAAGTATATTTTTTCCTTTAATATTTTTCCATGGTCAATTTCCAACTGCTTTCCTGTATTTGTGTTTGCGTTTGTGTTTGCATTTTACTTTCTTTTCATGATAGACAGTGTTTAAAATAGAAAAAAAATCTCTCCCCCAAAACAACTCTAGAATTCTGGCAAGCAAGAATGGGAAAAAAGATGGTTTGTCAAAGTAAAAAAAAAAAGTAAAAACTATTTGCATATGCATGCAAACCTGTGAGATACATAGCAGCTACATCTTTGAATTCACCACCCAAGCTTTCTCAGTTACATATTTTCTCATTGAATTTTTTAAAAATCACAGAATCACAGAATGGTTAAGGTTGGAAGGGACCTCTAGAGATCATCTAGTCCAACTCTCCTGCTTTAGAATGTGGCATAGAGTTGCATCCAGGTGGATTTTGAAGGCTTTCAGAAAAGGAGACTCCACCACCTCTCTGGGCAGCCTGTTCCAGGGCTTAGTCACCCTCACGAGAAAGAAGTTCTTCCTCACATGGAGATGGAACTTCCTGTGTTTCAATTTTGTAAAAATATTTAATTACAATTGATTCTTGTGCAGATGATTTGTCCCACAGGACTGAGAGAAGAAATTCAAACATAGGCAGCATCTACTAAGGATTCAGGGCCACAGTATTGAAAAAGACAATATAGCAGAGAAGAATGAAGAGAAAAAAAAACACACTAAATAAATCACAACTACGTGAAACATACAGAACGCTGACCTATATTCAATACGGCTAACTTTTGCTCTGTAGTTTATGTAGTTGTTAAGAAACAATTGTTGCTCTTTGACAAACTTGAGAAGACCATTGGTTTCAACTAACCTACTAAAAGCAGCTAGAATATTTGCATTGCCTTGAATGGTACTAAATCATTTTTTGTGAGCATTTATAAACTTTTATTTTTACTTTTGACCAGAACTGAATTCACTCAGTTTTGATCTATAAGTCAAGAATTCACTTCAGTGAATTGAGTTAATAAGTTGTTTTTGGAATTGCTAGAAAGTATGGAAAAGAAGACTGGTTAATTAATTGTTTTCAATGATTTATAGATTGATAACTTTAAGTTTGTACTGAATTTTTTAGCAGCTGTTGTGTTAACAATTGATATTCATGATAACTTAATGTTTATGTAGAGCTTGATTATTGCATTTTGTTGGGCTATGTATTATTATCAAGTCCATAATTACATATTTTTATGTATTATGTATGCCTTATTTCGAGATAAATATAATCAAATATCTATATTTAATACTGGAGGAGATACATCTTAAAGTTTACTGTAAATGAATAGACTGAGCCTGAAGGAATTGATGTGGTGTTTGAAGTCTAAGAGAAAGTAGATCTTAGATACAGGTTCCATCTTTAAAAACAGAATTGAAGAGTTGAAGGATCTCAAAGGGGAGCATACAGAAGCCTTCTGAGTAAGGACATAGCTTAAGTAGGAAATGACTTATAAATGTTTCATTATTTTACCTATGTCACCTTGTTTTTGAGATAAGGACTGAAATTCATTGCTAAAATTTGCTTTTATTTGCTTAGCTATCCTAGTGGGATAAATTACAACATTTGCAATTGTTTGGAAATCTGTAAAAACACATATTAATAGCATAGAGTAGTTAGCACTAGAGCTGGAGGTTTTCTGCATTTTGGTGTTTTCTCATGGTCATAACCAAATTCATCATGTTAAATTGGGAGTATAAAGGGAGCGCTCTGGGAAGGAGACTCCCTTGAACCATAGTTGAACTAGTGCCATAATTACTTTTCTTTAAAAAAAAAAACAAAAAAAGAAAAAGGAAGATTTGTAGGAATTTCTGTACTATTGAAAAGATGATGAGACTAGCTTACAAGGAATGGTCTGATTATTGTACTGTTCAGCTTATTTACCCTCTTATTGGAAATAATCTTTAGCTTGTGAAATGCAAATAATTTCTGGGAATTATTTGGGAAAGTATAAGATGCTACCAGTTGATACACAAATCATGGCAAGGATTGCTCCAACAATTTAACAATATAGATGAACATGTAATAGTTGCTGCTGAGTGTTCCCAGGAATCATTTGGTTTAGTAGTATAGACTTCACCAGAATATGAATAGAAGAACAAACCCAAACGAGTTGAACCCTGCCTGGATGCCGCCCTGTGCCCTGTGCTCTAGGTGTCCCTGGTTGAGGAGAGAGGTTGGACTACATGATCTGTAGAGGTACCTACCAATCTCAACCATTCTATGATTCTGTGTGAGTCTATGATAGTTGCAGGATAGAGGCAGTTATATATAGATCCATGATACAGAAACTCCCAGCTCAAAGTCCTGAATAAATATAAAATGTTGTTTTTACAATTTACACTTATGATGAGGCAAAATTCTGGAATGTTATAGAAATATATTTCTAGGCTGGATATAATGAAAGGTTAGTGTTTTAAATGACCTTAGAAAAACAGTACAAAATTCAACAGGCAGTCATTTTGGGGACTCATTGTTTCTGATATAGGCTAAGATATAGCCAGGAGCCAAGGTGCTATGCTGAAAAAATAGATTTCTGATAGTATAAAGAATACTAAGGTGTACATAGTTTCTTTTTCAACAGAAGGAAAACAAATAGAAGAACATATGTAGATGACCTAAAAACAACTTTGTAAAGAAACACAGCTTCTCTCTAAACCTTTGTCAGCAGAAGTTTAAATTCCAAGCAATGGAAATAAAATCCTAAAGAAAGAAAAATTGCAAGATATTTACACAATCACTACAGTCACTTAATTTTTTTTTTTCAGTACAGTCACTTACGGTGCTATGGAATATTCTTCCTTTAAAGAAGATTCACATTTGGAAATTCTCTCCACATCCACAGGTCAGTCCTACTGGATACATCCAGAGTGGTCCACACATGATTATTTAACTCCCTGTGATTGAGCATCCATCCTCCTTGGCTCTCCCATGACAAATTTGTCCTCCTTTGGCTCTGCTGACGTTCTCTGCACACTAATAAGTCTGTGGTCCCACAGACTGACATAATGAATCCCATGTAGTCCTTCAATTTGCCTCTCACCTCCCCATATCACTTGGACATGATTGAAGAGACCAGCAATGTACTGGTTATTTTTAGTCACATGGAGAATATTACGTTTCATTAAGCCTATTTCTATGTTATTAACAGTTGTACGGACTTTTTCCTTCAACAGCCAGGAGGTTGATATAAAGGTTGTTCATCATCCTGTGTGCACATCTAGAATGTTTCTACAGTTTAATTTGATCTTTTTTGTTAGAAAGAGTGTAAAGTATGGAAATTGTTCCCAGGTTAAGATCTCATAGCTGAACAGGGCTATGGAGGAAGAATTAAAAAGAGAAGAACTCCTTCTAGAACACATTTTATAATGTAAACTGGAAATCTGTTTTCAGCTTTAATATAAACCTATACTGCCATGAAAGCAATTATTCTGTTTTGCTTAACTGACTCTGACTTTTTAGGTGGCACTTTTTAATGACACTTAGAGTATCTACTATTACAAAACTGAAAGGTGCAGCTCTTGTTATGTAAAGCTTTATCTTTTGCAACATTGAAGTGTTTCTGGAAAGTTAATAATGACTCACAAATCAATGCCAAATGCATAGTCTAGGTTTCTCCCTCTTCACAGTTTGTGGATTTGCAGACTGTAATTAAATCCTGCACTTTCTTTTAGTCTCCCACTAGAGTACCTCATCATTTGCAGTACAGTTTCGACACAATTACCATTTCTGCTGGCCTGCCAATATCACCCTCTCCCTCAGGAAATGGTCTGTGTACAAAGGCATAAGCTTCAAAGAACAAACTATATCTGGAAACATCACCACAGCCGCTGCTCAATATTACTCCAGAGTCCCGCAGAATACTAATACTGGTTCAGTAGTGCAATGAATAATTAAACACAATTGGCATTGTTTCAAACATATTTCCAAAGTCTTCAAATAACACCAGAAAGACAAGTAGTTCAGAAACATAGATCTTTGAAGGACCTGTGTCATGATGAATGCTAGTTCAAAATTGCGTACTAAAAAATGAAAAAATTACTCCTAGGTTTACAGAACAGAATTAATCTGCATACATTGTTAGATAGTATAAGTATTTTAGTTTCTTCTAGTAGCATTCTTGTATTTTTGCTTGTTGCTTGGCAACACTATTTTTAGATGTTCAAGCAATGTGTATATTTGCAAATTAATCTCAGAAACATGGTTGCTGAATCCTTCTAAAATAGCCCCTTTTCATGATAGTGAAATACAAATCAATATAATAGCCATCTCTCTAACATTTAAAAATGATGAAAGTAATGTAAAAAATCCCCAACCAGAACATTTATAAATCTGCCTTGAGGCATCATTATCTGCATGTCACAACATATCAAAATTTAGAAGTGCAGAAACTGTGGAACCAGCTTAAGGGTCATCAAATAAGACTTCTGAATGTGCTGAACATTGTGCTGAAGATTTTAAAATAAACTAATGAATGAAATTTGTATGTGTTATTGTTGACGAAAAATGTGACCAAAATGTCTCTGATTTGCAAGTTCATAATTACTAACAACAATATATCTTCAAAATAACCTTTAAAAATAGTTTCTATATGCACATTTGAAAATTAGCCAGACTTTTGTTTTGTTGGTGATTTTTCTGCTAGAACAATGGCCTGAATAAAGTATGAGCTAAGACAGAATAAATACTTAAGTAGACAATGTTAATCAGAAAAAAAAAAAAAAAGAATGAAAGAATAAATATAAGGAAAACAAATCTTTTGGACTTCAAAATTTGGAGAATGTCAAGCTCTTTATTTTGACTTTGTTCTTTAATTTCAGGTACATATTCATATAATTAATTCTATGTATTATTTTAGAACTAAAACTAGAAAGAACAGACATGATTTGTCTATTAAAATAAAATATTTACTTTAAAATATAATATACTCAGATGGACCCTAGAAGGCTTATTGTAGCAGTTTGAAGAAAGGTGAGAGGAGATATCAAATACAGTGGTAGCTATAGGCCTGACTCTAGCAGTATCAGATTCATGAACAGCCTGTCATTTGTAGAGCTGATTGCCTTCCAAGGAGCAAATTGAACTCATGAAAGGTATGATTTATTTGAATGCAACATTTACAAAGAAGGTTTTGGATGTCAGTACAGGAAGTTCTCTACTATAGCATGGGGTTTTTTTTTAGCTAGATCTGATGTACAAATATGCATCCTATCTGACCCCAGACGGGAGAAGGCTCTCAGTCCTGAGGAGCCTTCAGGTGGCCTCCCAACCCAAGGGCAGCAAAGGGATTCAGCTCACGACTGATCCAGAAGTTATGATGGAATCTTCCTCCCCACAACTTCTTCTCTGCTTAGTTCATCTTTTATATTTTTATTTACATTTAGTTGGAGCTTGAGTAACTGTAGTCATACTTAGTATTTTATTGATTAGTGAAAAAGTTTTTTGCCATCATTTGAAGGTATAGTCAATTGAAAATCTAGAGCACATGCTCAGTTAGAAAAGGTCATACCCTGGAGGCAGGTAACTTTTGAGATGGAGGTATATGTTGGCATTATAATGAGGTTATAAAGAGGAATGTTCAAACAAAGTTCATCCAAAAGGAGTGATTTGCCACCCTTCCTGGTTCAGCATTGGACATCCTATTGTATCTCTCCCGTTGGGCAGCTAATGTGCAGCTCATCAGCAGCAGCATAGCACATGGAGTACAAATGAGTTTGACCGCGATGTCTTCACTTCACCCTCCAGTGCTCCTCTTTGCAACTGCAAGGAGGGTGGATTGTGCTGCTTATGGAACTGTGGAAGAGCAGAGTTCGTGCACACCAGACCGTCCTGAAAGTGGCAACTATGTATCATCAGGGAAGCCTGTTCCAGGGCTTTGTCACTCTCACTGTTAAGAAATTTTTCCTTAAGTTCTTGCAGAACTTTCGGTACTTCAGTTTGTGGTTGTCTCCTATAGTCCTATCACTGGCCACCACTGAAAAGAGGCCGGCCCCCTCCTCCTCATTTCCTCCCTTGAGGTATTTATAGATACTGATCACATCTCCTCTCAGCCTTCTCTTCTTTAGGTTGGACAGACCCAGGTCTTTCAGCCTTTAGTCATAGGACAGATGTTCCAGGCCCCTGATCATCCTCGTAGCCCTGTGCGGGACTCTCTCCAGCAACAACACATCTCTCTTGTACTGGGGTAGCCCAGAACTGGACCCAGTACTCTACATGTGGCCTCAGCACATCAGCATAGTTTTCTGAATGTTATTTTCACTAAATAGAAATGTCCTATCTGATCTATTTCTGACACTTCTGCTACACAAACTTGTGCTTACATAGATTCATAGATTCATGATGGTTGGGAAAGACTTTTGAGATCATTAGATCCGATCATAAACCCTTCAACATTATACCTGCTAAACTATGTCCCTAAGTGCCTCATGTACACACTTCTTTAACGCTACCAAAGATGGTGACACCACCACTTCCTTGAGCATCCTGTTCTGATGCTTCATCACCCTTTCCTAATGTAGAAATTCTTCCTAATGTCAAACCTGAACCTCCCTTGATGCAATTTCAGGCCACTTTTTCTTGTCATCTTCCATGAAAACAAAGGTTTCACTTTTAAAGATTATACTCTAAATAATGTCTTTTATAAAATGTTAGTTATAGTAAAATGGCAGAATAAACAGCTGTCAAAAGCCTGCAATGCTTAGGAGAATCTGTAGTAGGCAGAAAAGAGGGGTTGGAGGCTTCACATATACTTTAAGCTATGGAATGCACTTAAGTCTCTTTGATATACACAAAGGTCTTAGAATCCAGCTTTTGAAAGTTGTAAAGTGTTGTCTTCCAATTGTTTTTGTGGGAGATGATACAGCTCAAGACAGAACAGCACTGTCACATGACCTTGAAGGACCAGTGAATCCTGTTCCTCCCTTTGCTGTTCTCATGTGAAACTTACTTTAGAGTTAGTTGGATACAGCACAGGGGCAGCTGATTCCTGGCATCTGCAAGGCCACAAATCCACAAGTTAATTGACTGTAGTAGATTGTATTAGTATGTAAGGCATTCACTTGAGAAATGAAGGGATCCTGATTCTGATCAACACGGACTGGAGTCAGTGTAATCATTCACCATATACATATCTAATACATATTTTTAATAAAAACAATAAAAAGAAAATAAAGTTATAGTGAAGATGAGTACAGAAATAATGAGGGTTTGTACATGGAACATGTATACAAATTTCGTGAACCTTTCTTTTATATACTATGTCACATCATATTTCTGAGAGAGTGCCTTTTGGGAGTTTATCATTCCACATTCTTTTTCCATAACAAAAGATAAAATTTGATTTCTGAACTGAGTGGAGTTGAAAGCCTTATGACTGTTGAGAATACAGAAGATACTGGAGAGCAGAAAGACATTTTTTGTTTTCATATGTTCTTTCTGTGTTTGTCTGTTCTTCGCTCAGTGGAGTGTATCCTGCTACCCCATCTATATGAAGTCAAAGAAGCATAATTATACAGGAGGTCACATTTTTTTATCAAAGGGTTATCAAGGGTCTGTTCAGATGAGGGTTAAGGAAGAAGAAGAAGAAGAATGAGATATAGGCAAATCAGAGAGTTGTATGGACACATAAGATAAAGGAAGCAGATGATTTGGAAGAACTGGAAGTAAAGTGAACAATGCAAGAAGAGCTGAAAAGGGAGAAAAGTGTGAGGAAAGTGACATGTGAGACTCATAACGTGATGAAGTTTAGAGGGGCTGCTAGGTCCTGTAAGCAATGCCAAAGATGTACCTGACAATTAAAGAGTATTCCTCAAAATAAATGCAATATTTTTTTCACATGCTTTTTAAAATAGAGGACTTCCTAGATATAAATACTTCCAAGTATGAATACATAATGAAGATTTTTCCTTAGTTCCAATAAATAGTTGTATTTCCTGCTTTAGAGTGCCACAAGTTGTCTGAACAATGAAAAACAAACAAAAGAAATAGGAAATGGAAGACTACCTTGCATTAAATTCATAGTACATAAATTCATGCACACAAAAGGATTAAATAGATTAAGGAGATGTTTGCCAAATACTTCTAAATCAAGAGATTGATCCCTTGTTGAAAAACACATTTAAATAAGCTCTCAAATCAATATTTGATTATTTTTGCATACTCAGGAAGATAATATTACTACTAGAAATTGGATTGCTATATTATTATTTTTTAAAACATTGTAAAGTTGTTTTCTATCCTTTACAAATATTGTTTTAGTCTTGCTGTTGAGACTGTTGGTGGAAACTCTGTTTTGATATGTGTAGTTTGAATTGTACTCCAATTGAACTCCAAATTGTACCTTTTTTGCAGATTTTAGCATTCAGCTACAAAAAATAAGAGGCAAGAAGAGAATACAAAAATAAATAAACAAGGGATATTTTAAGAACAGTGAAGACTGTTAGAATTATGGAAAATAATTAAATGGTAGCCTTTAAAGAAAAGCATGAAAAAGAGCCTGTTTGCCTGAAGAGCTGCAAGTCACAATCAACATCTTCATATTACAGTTGCCTGTTAAAAGGAGGAAGACAGTTTTAGGACAAGTGTTCTGATTATTGTATTTTTTATACTATACTTATATATTTATTATATGCCATTTTTTAAATAAAATGAATACAAAATAATGTGCCAAACATAAATCCTTGGTTTCATTGTTCCTTGGGTTAGACTAGTTTAAGTGTTCCACAGATTAAGTGGAAAAAACTATGTACACTAAAATGCACTTACTGAAACAACTCTTTCACTAAATTTTATTTAACTAGGATTAAAAATAAGCATTTTTCACAAGAGTCTCATTCACAAAGAATGTTTAGATAACAAATCTTCCTGTAATGTCATAAAGGCAATCTGAAGCTGTTTTGTCATAAGATAATGGAGAATTTTGTCCATTCCCTGCTCTTCTTGCTTGGTAAGTAAAAATGATTTGGGGATATAAGAGTGCCAGTAGTAAAATAGCATGCTTAAAACATTTTATTCGCTTGTTTCAGCAAAAGAGCTATTACAACATTCTCTATAAATAAAATTTTTGTTGTTTCTTTCTTAAGTAAAATGTTCCATTATTATATGTGCATAATCATACATCTGTGGTACTGGCATCTTCTCAAAGAGATGAAATTCCAGAACCAGATAAAATGGTAAATATTCTTACAATCAATATGCTTGGCCCTCAGATCTACTGGATGCTTGACCTACTATAAATTTTTTCAACTCACAGATAAACAGCATTACCAAGGTTTCCATATTTTTATTTTTTAAAAAATATATTATTTCCATTCCTTTCCTTTCCTTTCCTCTCCTTTCCTTTCCTTTCCTTTCCTTTCCTTTCCTTTCCTTTCCTTTCCTTTCCTT